>JAOPUL010003388.1:33690247-33703421 GCA_027564515.1 Octopus rubescens | reverse complement strand
ACATACATACATACATACATACATACATACATACATACATATAGACATACATACATAAAACAAAACACGAATCTGCATATGCACTGACTCCGAATATTGCACATATACACGGAAAAATACTGTTGGTGTTGTTCCAATGAAGGAGCCTTGGATCTAGGGTGGAAACCGGCTCTTTCTCTATTGGCAGAAATCTTGGAATAAAACTGAATAATGACATACTATTTATTTACTAATTCCATTCAGCTGATGTAGGTCCACTGCTGGGTTAAGCTTCAGAATGCTGTTGGCTAGTCAGAGACCTACCTATCCTTGTTTACTAAATAGAGGTTGGGCGGGGCGTTCCGGTGGCCGGATGGTTAAAGCTAGGCCATCGGCACCTAATTTCCAATTTATTGCCCAATAATAGTGTACAATAATGATGTATACTCAGACAAATCATTAAAATATGAACCTCATACATGAAATTCCATGTATTATATTAACATATAGTCATTAAATTTGAGTAAGCTTTCAAATACAAGAAATAATGTTTAAACATCTAACTTTCATAACCTTGTACATATCACGCAGAGAGCAAAAAAAAATTATCCCGAAGGGAAATATGTATAAGTTTTCAGAATAAATTTTTTTTAAAAACTGCATCACAGACTTCCATACTCTCTATATATAGGAAATAGCTCATACAAAGAATTATAGAGTCAAGAGGACGATAATCGTAACAAACCTGAAACTCCAGAAACTCATCGCACGTGATAGCCAAATCACTGGAGGTCGCCATATTTGTCATTGAACTAACCTTTCGACGAGAATCTGCAGCAAGTTTCATATAACTTTATATTTTTTTTATACGAAAAAGTTATAGCTTTATTTTATCCTTTCATGAAATATTTGATGAACTATACTAGTTTTTAAGCTAGCCTGATTTACATAATTACACGCATGCTCAATATCGTTCAGTCGACGAAGATACAGGAATTGCCAAAGCTTATTATTTATTTTGTGGATGTCTTATGAGATTTCTTCGACAGGTGGCCGTCACGGTAAGATTAAAAAATAATTGCGAATAACCAGTAAATTATTAAATATTAACTTATTTTATAAAAGAATATTGTCACTAATAGCTCTCCGGTCTCGAGCAATATTCTTGAAATAACCGAAGGCTTGGTACTTATAATTTTTATATATGCGTCTTAGTCTTATTTCCAAATTTTAGCAGCTTTCCTTTGATATTGTAATAAATCAAAATGTTTAATTTATTCTGAAACAAATATATGTAAATATGGTAAGATATGTGCATATTTAAAAAATCGGTTTAGACTAATATCCTATTTAAGCATGATATTAGTCTCTTGTAATTTAATCCGTCATCGACTCCTATATTTTAACGTTTCATTAAAATCTTAATTTACTCTGACTTTTTAATTCTTTAACATATCATACTTATTGATGTATTTTAGTTTATAACAAATAATTTCTTAATTACACGCTCACACACATTTTTTTATTGCCTTCAGTAAGGATTGCACAACTACTTCAGTGACCAGACCCCCACCTTCCCCAATTCGGTAATTACTGAATATACCGATTAATTCCTGTTCAAAAAGAAAAATTTATACAATAATCAACACTTAAGTGATATCGATACATCCTTAATTATGAAATAATTGCTTTTGTCTTCGCTAATATTCCTCATTTAAGTAGTCACACCAGAGCTGTAGCCATATTGTTAGTTCCAAGTAAGCTGTGGTCTAACTATTAAGAATGTGCATGGTTATATCTAGTAATTTATCGTTTTATATAGTCTCTATTTCTATCTTGTCTTCGAATAATTCTGCAGTTGTTTCCTTTTTGCTCCTGTGTTTTTTATCTACCAATAAAACAATCGTATGTATTATATTCCTGATTATGTACACACACACACACAACACGTTCCTTAATAAAAGGAAATGTATTTGGTTGGATTTTTCTTTTTTTAGCGTGAAAATTTAGTTAAACCAGATTTGTTCCTATGTATGTACTCATCTATTTCTTTCCTTAAAACTCATTTTTCTATACCGATATTTTTTCTCCTCATCTTACCTCACTATAATCCCTTTGATATTTGTAGATTAGATTTGTTTAATCGGACTTCATTGATTTATAAATTGCCTGCCACTTTTCCCATCATTTATAAATCATCGAGTTGTCTTCAGGTTCAGTTATATATATTTCCAACATAAATTACATGTGTTCGAATATATTGATACCAGATACGTATCACATTTATGTAACATATGCTTCTGCATCCATATATATATATATATATATATATATATATATATATACTCGCACATACACACACACGTTTTCGTGCATATGCATTTAAGCTACGTATTCTAAAACTACACGGGCAGATAGCATACGTCGATGCATACTTGATACAACGTAACATTCACTCTTCATTTCGTTATTTTTGTTACCTTATATTTACTTGAAATAAGAATTTCTAGGGGTATGGCTTTATAGAAACGTTTTCTTTGTGAAAATGTTAATGAATTTCTTCAAAAAAAAATATTTCCGACATTTCTGTATTTTGTTAGTTTTCGCTTCCTATAATTATGTCACAAGATAAAACTTACAGCCATGGCTAAATGATGAAATATTTAAAGACATTTTGGCGTAGCTGTCTTATTTTGGAAGTCTTTGTTCTTTGCATTTTTTTAGCAACAGCTTTGGACAAATCAGCCATAGGCCAATTCCTTTAAAATTTTATTGAAAAATATTCACGATTGTTTTTCATTGCCCATAAAAAAAATAAAGGATAATCCTTTTACTGAATTACCAGGATCCAGGAGGCTAATGGTGCATATATATAGTTTTTATAGTATTACGAAACAACACTCTTTTTTTTAATAGGATCCTGATCTCTATTGGAAGTAGTTCCTTCTTCGGCTGAAGGAATTATACAGGTACAAATTATTCAATCCCACAGGACTCTTTCCGTCTCGAACAGTGAGTATATTTATTACCTGTGGTTATGAGCTAACGAAGAAGACTTTAAATGGTCGCTCGTCCTGCTAAAAATAGCTGCCAAACGTTCCTTTTGGACATGGATAGGATACATTAGATAATATAGTCCTATGTATACTAAAAAAAAGACAGGATGGTCATGGTTTGAATGTTTTTGATCATACGTTTGCTCGGTGAGGTTTTAATTGGGATAAAGAACTTAGAGCTACGTGGATTCGTCTGTTTGGCGAAGTTCACAGATGTGAAGTGACAGTGACAGAATAGGAAACAAATTTCTCTCAGCTGGTTGGCCTGTATCCAAGTAACTCGTGTTATGTGTTCTCTTTCATGACACAATCAAAATTGTCTAAAACACATTGCTTTCCTTTTTTTTTTTCCTTTATCGCCCTAGAATAATGTAGATTTCATTTGTATATGATGATTAAAATGATTTATATTAAAAAGGATATTCACTTGTTCCGTTACAAAACTAGTTACTCTTTACTAGTGTGAAAAACAAGCATAGTAATAGTTGGGTTGGTCATACAAACACTTAAACATTCAAAGCTATAATGTTCAAACAAACGGAACTAACCTAGTATTTATTAAACTAAAAATGACGATCATTATCATTGAACGTCCGTTTTCCATGCCGGCATGGGTTAGACGATTTGACGGGAGCTGGTAAGCCGGAGAGCTGCACCAGGCTCCAGTCGTCTGTTTTGGCTTGGTTTCTACGGGTGGATGCCCTCCCTAACGCCAACCACTTTACAGAGTTTATTGGGTGCTTTTTAACTTGTCACCAGCACAGGTGTCTGTTACGTGTCCTCAGCACGAGTGCCTTTACGTGTCACCATCACTGGCAAGGACCACGATTCCCTTAGCTCGACGTGTCTTCTCAAGCACAGCAAATCACTAGGAGTCTTGGTCACTTGTCATTGCCTCCGTGAGGCTCAACAACAGTAGATCATATTTCACCTCTTTGTCTTGCGTCTACCCCTTCCACAGGTTCCCTCCACTATTAGAGATTGGCACTTCTTTACATAGCTGTCCTCATCCAGAACCAACGCAGTCTTTTCTCTTGCAACTACATCTGATGCATCTTATACCCAATTGTTCTCTTAAAACACTTACACTCTGTTGCACATGCACACTGACATTGCACATCCAGCAGAGCATGCTGGTTTCATTTCTTCCAAACCTTCGCATGTCCTTTGCAGTCACAGCCCATGTTTCACTGCCATGTAGCATGGCTGTTCATACACAGGCATCCTACCATCTGCCCTACACTTTGGTAACAAAGGGAGAGGCTCTTTGTTACCAACAAAGGTAGAAGCTCTCTGAACTTTGCCCAGCCCGTTCTTATTCTAGCAGCTATGCACTCAGAGCATCCTCCTCCACTGCTGACTTGGTCACCTAAGTAACAGAAGCTATCTACTACTTATAAGTATGTACCACTTATAAGTATCCCTCTAGGTATTGAAGGAAATCTATTTTCTGTACATGTTTATTGTACCTGCACATCTGCTACACACACAGACTACTTTCTCTGTTAACCTTCCACTGTTGTACCTCTTAGTCCATAGCTTGCATCCGGTACACCTTCTGGACTTTCTACCTACACCATTTCTACATATCGAGCAGAGCCATCTCCCTAAAGGAATTTGTGATTTGTTTGTTTTCCTATTTACTAGGACTTTGGTCTTTGCTAAATTAGTTCTAAGGCACTTTGATTCCAGACCTTGCTTCCACACCTGAAATTCTTTCTCTAGTTATGTTAGTGATTCAGCTATAAGAACACGGTCATCAGCATAGAGGAGCTCCCAAGGACAACCAGTCTTAAATTCTGTTATGGCCTGGAGGACTATGATGAACAAGAGAGGGCTGAGAACTGATCCTTGGTGAACTCCTACTTGTACACTAAATTCTTTACTATACTCGTTGCCGACTTTCCCCTTACTGACAGCATCCCTGTACATGGCTTGTACAACTCTCACCAACCACTCATCTATCCCTAGCTTCCACATTGACCACCAGATAAGGGAGTGGGAGACCCTGTCAAAGGCTTTCTCCATGTCAACAAAAGCCAAGTACAGAGGTTTATTTTTGACTGAATACTTCTCTTGAATATAACATCAGTAGTGCTTCTCCCTGGCATAAAACCAAACTGCATCTCATCTAGATTAACTCTCTTCCTAATTAGTTGAGCTATGATTCTCTCTGTAACTTTCATTACCTGATCCAGCAATTTGATACATCTGTAATTAATTCTGTCTAAGGCATCACCTTTACCTTTGTAGCAGTTGACTATAATGCTGCTACACTAGTCATTGGGTATGACTCCCTCGTAGACAACCTGATTAACTGTACAGGTGACTAGGCCATATCCCACTCCACCAGATATTTTAAGCGGTGATTCCTGATGGGCCAAGGGCTTTCCCTGTCTTCATATCCTTAATTGCTTGCTTTATCTATCAAGCTACTATTTATTTGGATAGCTGGTCCCTCTGTTGAGTCCACGTTAGGCAAACTCTCCTTTTCCCATGCATTCTCTACATTTAGCAACTTTTCATAGTATTACTTCCAAGTCTCTTTCTTTGCAGAATCACTAACTGCAAGTGAACCATCATCCATGCGAGTGCACGTCTCTCTGACACTCTGTCTTGCAATCCGGAACACCTCATGCCGCAGAACATTGGCACACTTCTTCCTATCTGCTTCTCTTCAAGCTTAATATACATGTCTCCTAGCTACCTGATATAGTTCCCTGTGACCACCACTTTTCCAGGCCCATTTCTATGCTAGTATCAAAAGGGTTAATGGCCCTGTCTACTATACTGTTCCACCACCATGTCACCTTAGGTCTGGATGAGACTTTGCACCAGCCACAGATATGATCAATTGGTGTAAACTTAAATAGAAGAAACTTCAGTTTCAGTATCTTTTGCTCTTAAGTATTGAACCATATTTTGGAGCCAATTTATAAAACGTGTCATTCTAAAGCTTTTTTTTTTATTTTTTTAATCCAATTGTTTGAGATAATCTGACTACTGTATGCTGTTAATACTTACACTTAGCAAATAAAATAGTAATAGTTTTCTGTCTTCTGATTTGACCACATCAGAGAGAGAAAACTAAATTCTCTGTTACAAACATGATTGTTGACTAATTTTGGGTACTTATAATTTGAACACATGCTATAAGATCCAATATTTACTTGTCACTGTAAGTTAAATAATTGTGTTTAATGATATTGAAGAGCATAGCTACTCGTCAAAATTGAGGTATTGAATGCTTCACAAACATACATAAACAAGTAAGGAAACAAATTTCCTGAATCTGCAAATATTAGGAATATGTTGTTAGTGCAACACATGGTAGGAATAGTTTCCATCCCTGTCATTGAACATTTTTTTTCTTTTTTTTTAGCTAGTATTGGGGTAGGGATTAATTTAAAGTTGTAGGTATGTTAGTGTCTCTATATATTGTACACAAAAGGCAAAGTAGTTATTTCAACTGAATAACATTGATTGGCATGAAGTCACTCGCATACTCCAACCTCTGATCCACAGACATGCTGACTCCTCTCTTTTTCTCTCTCTCTCTCCTTTTTGTATCACTACTACAAAGGCCTCTGTTCCTTGGAGATCACTGGTTTCATGCAACCTTAAGCACTTCCAACTTGCTTTCTCTTCTCTACTCATCACCCATCTTGTGTCCATTCTAATCCCTTTTACTAACCACTACATTGTGTCTGTCTTTCTCAGAACATCATACCCTGTAGTTGTTCAATAATCGTATCAAATCTTGTCAGTCTTAGCAGAGGCTTGTGAAGACCGTGGGCACAGTCTCTCTTGCCATACCAAAACAATGAAATATATATATGTGGCTGTGTGGTAAGAAGCTTGCTTTGCAACCACATGGTTCTGGGTTCACTTCCACTGCGTAACACCTTGGGCAAGTATCTTATACTATAGCCTCAAGCCGACCAAAGCCTTGTGAGTGGATTTGGTAGGCGGAAACTGAAAGAAGCCTGTTGTGTGTGTGTGTGTGTATATATATATATGTGTGTGTGTGTGTGTGTGTGTTTACGTCCCCGTGAATTAGCACTTCAGCAAAAGAGACCAATAGAATAAGTACTGGGTTGATATTAGTTAGACTAAAATTCCTCAAGGCAGTGCTCCAGTATGGCTGCAGTCTAATGACTGAAACCAGTAAAACAAAAGATATATACATGCATACATAATGCAGAAGGTACATAAATTTAGTTCTAAGCAGATAACAAAAAGAAAATGGATTGAAATCATAACTAAAGTTATTAGTAAGCAACATGATAGATACTATCATATCTGCAAATACCTGAAAATTAAGATGAACTGATAGATCTGACGTCAGCTAACAGTCATTGTAATTGTAGGATACAGCTTCAGTTGTCATGTTGAAAGATAGATGGGATTCCCTGATGCTTGTGATGCTATATATAACCAGTGCTCTGCATTGTCGGGGGTTTTTTTTCTGATTTTCCACTGATAAACCCCTGCTTTTTAAAAAATATAAAATCGTTTTTTTCCGTGAATCGAGTATCAGTGGATTGACGTAGCTTTGTAACTTGGTTGTATCATCAGAATTTGATGATATAATTTGAATAAATATGGGTTGCCAAAGGAAAACAGTGTCTGAATATGTTGCTGAATACAAGGATCAATTTATATTGTTGAAAAGGAAGATGGTAGTGAAACAGAACATTTATCCTGCAAATGGTGTAGTGTTGACGTGGATACAAGGAGTGATCGTATAAGTGAACACCTGAAAATTAAGAGGTATTCAAAATTGAAAGTACAAGGCGAAATACGCAACAGCCAACCTCTACTATGTGCATTCAATAGGGTACAACAAAAAAGTGAAGATGAAAATGACATTGCTAATGAATTTGTACGTGCTCTATGTCATTCCGGCCAACCATTATTTCTTGCTGATGGAGAATTGGGTGACTTTGTAAGAAAGTATTGCCCAGCAGCAAAGACGTTACCAACCTCAACTAACTGGACAAGGAAGTATTTATCCGAAAATGATGATGCATTAACGAGTAAAATAAAGCAGCAACTGGAGAATAATATTGTAAGTTCTATCATTTCTTATCAATCACCGGATGTGCTGGATCGTCCTACCATATTGATTATTTTTTCATTTTACGACTTTGTGGTGAAAAAACCGGCTCTCGTTTTAGCAGACCTAGAATTTGTCAGGAGTGTTAATAGTGATTCTGTGGCATCAATTATCAATAAAACTATGAATAATTTCGACTTACAATGGTCCTCTGTGACAACTATCAATTCAAATTCAGCTTCATACTGTATGAAATTCGCCAAAAATGTTAAATTGAACGCAAAACCGGACCTAATCAATTTATCCTGTCCAGCATATTTGATTCACGTAACCGTTTCATATGCTTCTAACTTAGAAGAGATGACAGACCTTCGTCAATTTTTGATACGCTGTTGATCAGTTTTTAAAAACTCGAGTGTTTGTAAAAATATTTTCTATGACACATGTGAAGATATTAACCTTTCATGCACACTTCCGGTTGCAGCTGTACCAACAAGATAGTTCAGCCTTTATTTGGCTGCCCAGAGTTTAAAAAATGCGTGGTCTGTAATGATGCGATTGTTGGATAATAATGATTTCGATTCAGATAAAGTGAAAAAATTGAAAACATTAGCAAGTTGTAATGAGGTATGCCAAATCTTGAGGGTTAAACTGGAATTTTTTATTGAAACACTTGATAGATTGCAAGTTGCACAAAAAATATTACAATGATGTCCAACATCATTTTCAAACACTGAAGTTTATAATATCATAGTCAACGATATTACATTCAAATTAAAGGACAGAAGGGATAATTTTGAAATACTGCAAAACACTAAAAGTTTTATGTTATCTGTAAATGCTCTAAACCAACTTCTCCCCATTTTCAAAGCCTTTAATCAAGGTTTAGCAGATAAATGGTTTGCCACGATTCAACGTAACATATCTGTTGAAGTGCTTCATAATGATAACTCTTTTTGAAGAGTTCTCCAAACTTTTGACCCACGCCGCAAGAATATTACTACAAACGAATTTGAAACTTATGTCGCAGTCATCAGTCCCTTCGCGAGTGCAACCGAAAGTTTGGCAAGTTTAAAAATTGAATTCGCCTTATATTTAGCATCAATGCCACCTGATAGCACTCAAATTTCTCCTCTCGAATTTTGGTAAATACATCGTGCTGACTATCCAAAGTTAAGTCAAAAGAGCATTCAGTAGTCTAGGAGCAATTCAAGACAATAAAAGGTCAAGCCTGACAAAAGATAACCTGGCAAAATTATTACGTTCTTTATAATAAAGACTTCTGGAATAGCTACTGATTATTATATATTTTTTAACAAATAAATACATATTTTGAATTTAATGAATTAAAAATTAAATCCGATTAAAAAAATTTCTAAATATAAAATCTGATTTTATCCGTTTTTTTGTAGTTGAAAATAAACTCCGATAAATTCTCGGAGAAAAAAAAAAATCAATAGAAACCGAAAATGCAGAGCACTGAATATGAAGTTAAGGCTTTAAAAAGATCTGTACTAAAAAATAGATCTTGAAAAACGAGTTATTCATAATTTTATTGCATTCAGGTATGATTAATTGCTTCTACTATAAGCACAAGGCCTGAAATTTTAAGGGACGAGGTGGTCGATTACATTGACTCCACTGATCAACTGAGACTTATTTTATCGACCCCGAAAAGATGAAAGGCAAAGTCAACCTCGGCGGAATTTGAACTCAAAGCGTAAAGATGAATGAAATGCCATTAAGCATTTTGTCCGGCGTGCTAACGATTCTGCCAGCTCGACGTCTTTATGAATCAAGGCTGTGTGGTAAAGAAGCTTGCCTTGCTACCAATGGTTTTGGGTTCAGTCCCAATGCGCAGCACCTTGGTTAAGTAAGTGTCTTCTGCTATAACCCCAGGCCGACCAATGTCTTGTGGGTGAATTTGGCAGGCGGAAACTGCGTGGAAGCCTGTCGTTAGTTTTTTTATGTCCCCGTATTCTGGCGATTCGACACAAGGGATCGAAAGAATGAGGCGATTTGTTCGGCTAAACCCATCAAGACAGTGCCCCAGCATGGCTGTATTCCAATGACTGAAACGAATAAAAGATAAGAGAGAAAATTTTTCCCTAAATATTTAACTTTAAAACATTTGTTTTAAACTTCCTGTGTAAAGTGCGCCAGTATTTTTTTTCCTTTTTTGGATTAGTGGATATCATGGATTAAAACTAGTAACGGTGGAGGTTGAGCAAGGTTTTATTAATTCGATGGATTTTTACTCTTCTAAACCGAGTGAGTTGTTGTATAGGCTACCAGATTTCGCTAGGACCTTCATGAAATTACTGATGAGGACATAGGGATTATCGTGCACGCCCCCCCAAAGACCCTGTTCTTAAACAAAGGATCGGATTGGGCCAAGTGCACTGACCCAGAGGGCTCCTTCGACGTAGCAATGGGTGCCTTCGTCAGTACTGATGTGTGTGACTTTATTGGCCTTTTCGTCTTCGATTTACTTAATAAGAAATTCCCCTCAACTAGCTTTGGCCTCTTCGGAGACGATACATTGACAATATCGAAGGGAGCAAATGGCTACACACTCGATTAACTTAGAAAAGACCTAATCCAAACCTTGAATTCTCTTGGCTTCAAAGTCACAACAGAAGCCAACCTGAAGACGTTTAATTTCCTTGATGTGACATTAGACTTGACATTTGGTGCCTATTGGGCTCTTTAGGAATCCTAATGAGAGGTTGACATACATTAACACAGCTTCCTGTCAGCCCGCAAAAGAATCTCCAATCTGTCTTCAAGTAAAGAAATTTTCAACGCCACTGCCCTGTATTGCAACGAAGCTCTGGCTACCAGCGGTTTTAAAATCAGGATGAGTTACACACCCGACCCAAATCCCACCAGGATAAAAACACCGCTGGAAAGTGTTTTGGTTCAACACTCTCCTCTTATCCCTATGCGTAAAAACTTATGCGGGTTAGATTTTCTTTAGTTTAGTCGATAAACACTTTTCCCCTACGAATAGGCTCCGTAAAATATTTAATAGACACACTTTAAGAATTTCTTTTAACTATGAACCCAAAATATAAAGTAGATATAAGTAGATAAGCTCACCACTGAGATAGCGAAAAGGTGCTCGTGCAGAGGCAACACCACATGTTCCCTTAACGGCCACTGCAACACAGAGACAGTTGATATAAAGGTGTAGAAATATGAGTGCGCGACAGAAGGTTTTTTTAAAGACCAGATTTAACAACCATAAATCCTCCTTCTAATACTCAGGAGATGCGCTATGTCACATCTCTGGCTAGGCTTGTATGGTCGTTGAAGGAAAGTATTACAGATTACATCAAGTGGAGAATCCAGGAGAGGTGCAAGCAGAAAATGTTGATAATGCCGAGAAAAGAACTATGTTAAAATACTCTCTTCATTCGGACTCCTACCTAAACTGCAAGAGCGAGATTTTTGGCTCGTGCTCATATTAGTAAAAAAAAACGTGATCGCTTACCAACGAGCTCCACCATCGGTACTTCTACTACCACAATCTGAGAGTCTAGCAAAGTTTTGACCACACCAAACCACACACACGTAAACACATACGCATATGCTGCCACACATGAGGTAAAAGATTTGGGCACCCGCCTAATTCCCCCTCCAAACCCCCTAGACACATCTAAATTCCTCCAACCCCCAAAACATATAACAATCCCAACTCTGATTTTGCTGGCAATCACAACTCACTAAAGGTTTTTCTGGCGCAAAGGACGCAACTCATGATAGATGCCTCTCTTAACTGCATTCCGCAACTTTGTTTCGTTTTTTGTTTTCAAAGCATCCACAGACTGGATGTAATACTTCCTCACCTCCAATAACAGAGAGCAGTCACCAGTTTTTCCATCTCAGCATTCTCTGACGAGCGCAGTTATTAAATAATCGTCTGATTACCCAACGTCCTGTACGAAACCGATTATATAAATAGATACATAGATAGAGAGAGAGAGAAAGAAAGAAAGAAAGAGAGAGAGAGAGAGAGAGAGAGGGGTGAGTAAGGAGGAAAGGGAAGGGGGGATCACATTCAATATTTCATAAACGTTTTAAAATAATCTTTGACTTGCATTGGCAATCTAGGAATGTGAACATTGCAGAAATCATGAATAATTAAGTTAGTGTGTTATTTATGGTTTGACAGTACAAACACAGATTAACGCTTACTCTTTTCGAACAGAAAATGTGAGTAAAGAACATTAGTTTTCAATATAATAAAATGGCGACGTATGATGAACATAAGCTCTTGGTAAAATAAGAATGCGAACCTCTTTCAATTTTCTAGTCTCAAGAAAAGCTAAAATCTCACCACAAGGACAACAAAATGTTGAATATGAGAAATTAATAATTTATTTTTATACCGTCAAGTGTTTAAATCGATCACGAATGAACGGTAGGGAACAAATTGTAAAGTCCAATTCTAAAATAATGCAAAGCAAAGTTGAGTTTATAAAGAAATATTTCTAAATAAATTGATAAAAGCACGAAAACTTTCAAAGATGAACATGTGGTCATGTGTTTATATATAACACACACACACGCGCGCGCGCGCGCGCGAAATTACGACAAACACAAGTTTATATCATTTGTTCATACGTTATGCTTTATGTTACAGACTTTAGTTCTCTGTAACATAAAGCAATACAGTGTTCTCCTGATGATCTGTTCTGGTTAAACATCCTATTACACTTGGAACATCCAATGCGGGCGTTCAAAAACAACAGCAATGGTGAAACGCACGTAGGAACGAATGACGCAGATTTGTGTTTATCGTAATTTCTACTACATTTGCTCTGTATATCATAACCAGGAGTACTATTAAGTACAGTAGTAACCAAACCACTATACAAGAAACAGACTGGATTATCTTAATCTACGTGGAATACTAAATTCAACAGTAGCAGTCGTACATCAAATTCTACATACATGCATATATTCTGTGTGTATATATATATATATATATATATTATTATTATTATAAGAATTAGTGTGCGTTGTTGCGTAACATGTATTAAAAAGGATATAATGAAACGAAGGACGTATACAA
>JAOPUL010003388.1:33561525-33573516 GCA_027564515.1 Octopus rubescens | reverse complement strand
GACACTTGAGAATTTTTCGGGGTGGAGAAATAAAAAGTTGTGATGTTCATGATACTGTTGGCAAATTTAGTCTGTTATATATTTCAGAATACATTCGTATGGGTGACCAGTATGTTCCAGTTCAAGGAGGAACGAATCATAATAATTACGCCAATGTAGAACTTATTTTGGACATTGCTAAACGGACACAGGTGCAAGTAAGTAGTAAATTATTTGGATTTAACTTTGGTTTGGTCTTTGATCAGTTGTATTGGTTTGTTTAATGCATTTGGAAGTATTTATAATGGTGTTGGATTGAATATGGGTATGTCCAATGCTATCCCTTATTTTACGGGCAGCATGGTACAATGAGTAGGTGAGAACCACTGTGGTCTATAGTTCTCTCCTTAGTAGGAGAGAACTAAGGCTGGCTGTGGATCTCTCCTGCTCATAGAGGATACATGTATTTATGGGTTGACCAAAGCCTTGTGAGTAGATTTGGTAGACGGAAACTGAAAGAATCCCATTGTGTGTGCGTGTCTGTGTGTGATGGTAGTTGTAAATGAGTGTTACTATCATACAAACAGTGTAATTGATTTGGTAAGAAGTTTGTTTACCAACCACATGATTGTGGGTTCAGTCCCACTGAGTGGCACCTTGGGCAAGTGTCTACAATAGCCTCAGGCCGACCAAAGCCTTGTGAGTGGATTTGGTAGACGGAAACTGAAAGAAGTACGTCGTATATATGTGTATCTTTGTGTGTGTGTGTGTGTGTGTGTGTGTGTGTCTGTCTTTGTTTGTCCCCCCCCACCACCACCACTTGATAACCAATGTTGGTGTGCTTACATCCCCGTAACTTATCGGTTCGGCAAAAGAGACTGATAGAATATGTACCAAGTTTTAAAAAAAATAATCAGTATTGTTGTCGATTTATTCGACTAAGTATTCATCAAGGTGGTGCCCCAGCATGGCCGCAATCTAATGACTGAAACAAGTAAAAGATATCTGGACATGGGGAAATACTACCTTGCTTGTAAATAGGTGAGAGTCATAACAGGAAGGTCATCTGGTTGTATAAAATCTTGCTTCAATGAACTCTGTCCAACCCATGCAAGCATGGAAAAGTGGGTGTTAAAATGACGACACTAATGATGTTGATGATGATATGTGTGTGTATGTAAGTGGTTATTTTTTGGAGAAGTGTTTATTTTTAAAACCTGTAATTTTCTTATTTTTGTAAAGAGTATTTTTTTTATTATTATATTGTAATTTCTTAACTCTTTATTGTTAATTTTCAGGCAGTTTGGGCTGGTTGGGGCCATGCTTCAGAAAATCCTCAACTTCCAGAACTACTTCATAAACATGGAATAACATTCATTGGTAAATATCCTTCTTTGAGATTTTAGATAGAATCATTAAAGAAATTAATCACTGTAAGCTACATTGTTTCATTTATATTGAGAAAAGTATTCTCTCTCTCCCTTGTCTGAGTCGAGAGCCCAGTGACTGGTTAGCACCCGTATCGTGAGTCCAGTGCCTGGTGAGCACCTGAGTCGTGAGCACCTGCGTCGAGAGTCGTGCCTGGTGAGAACCTGCGTCGAGAGTACTGTGCCTGTTGAGCACCCATGTCGAGAGTCCTGTGCCTGTCGAGCACTTGCGTCAAGAGTCCTGTGCCTGTCGAGCACTTACGTCGAGAGTCCTGTGTCCCTTGAGCACCTGTGCTAAGAGTCCGGTGCTGATGCCACGTTAAAGCACCCAGCACACACTGTAAAATGGTTGGCGTTAGGAAGGGCATCCAGACGTAGAAACCAAGCCAAAGCAGACTGGAAACTGGTGCAGCCCCCCAGCTTACCACTCCAGTCAAACCGTCCAACCCATGCCAGCATGGAAAATAGACGTTAAAGGATGTTGATGATGATGATGATGATAATGTCTGTTTTCCATGCTGGCATGGGTTAGATGGTTTGACTGGAGACTGGCAAGCCAGAAGACTGCACCAGGCTTCACTGTCTGTTTCGGCATGGTTTTTATGGCTGGATGCTCTTCCTAACGCCAATTATCTTTCAGAGTGGACAGTGCTTTATATGTGGCATCAGCTCCGGCAAGGTCTGTTTTGGCATGGTTTTTACAGCTGGATGCCCTTCCAAATGCTAACCACTTTACAGTGTAGACTGGATGCTTTTACACATGACACCAGTACTGGCAGGGTCACTAAGTAACTTACTAGACAAAGATCCTTTGAGGGGTCGAGGCATTGGAAGAGGTGGCCTTGTGCCAGGTTAGAGTTTAACAGAGGGATAGAAATGGGTGTTTTGCTAGCCATGTATTTCCTCTACTGCAAGATTCCTGTTCCTCCATCATACTCTAACCTCTCATCACCTGTCACATACCACCTCCCTCAGTTGAGGGCTCTTATCTTGCAAGTTACTTGGTGACTTTGCTGGTACTCATACCATGTAAATGGCACCCAGTACACTGTGTAAAGTGGTTGTATTAGGAAGGGCACCCAGCTGTAGAAACAATCTCAATGCAGACACTAGAGCTTGGTACAGTCTTCTGGTTTGCCAGCTCCTGTCAAACTGCCTAACCCATGCCAGCATGGTAAACAGACATTAAATGATGATGATGATGATGATGATGATGATGATGATACTTCTTGATTGATAGAGTCTATATTCATTTGGGTGTGTGATCTTTGATTAAATTCTTTTATCTCTTGTTTCAGTCACTGGATTGGATGCTGGGGTACTGCCTCAAAGGGTTTAGTCAAACAAATCGCCCCCAGTACTTAATATTTTTTAAGCCTGGTACTTATTCTATTGGTTTCTTTCACCAAACTGCTGTGTTTCTAGGATGTAAATAAACCAACACCAGTTGTAGAGCAGTGGTGGGTGGGTGGGGGTGGGGAGTAGACAAAGACAACACGAACACAAAGGCACACACACATGCATAGACACACGATGAACTTCTTTAAGTTTTCATCTACCAAATCCACTCACAAGGTTGGTTGTCCCAGGAATATGGTAGAAGACACTTACCCAAAGTGCCGCACTATCAGAGAAAAATATTTTCATCAATAGTTCAACATCGTCATACATATTTTATTTTTAAGGTTGTTAGTGTGTTTTCTCAGTGATAAATTTTGCCGATGTAACAAAGGTTTTGTTTTTATCACACACATTCTTCCTTCTCCACAACTACATTTTTTTTATACTTGCTATGTCTGGAAGAAGGAGCAGTGTCCATCACCTTTACAGTCTCTCTGAGACCAGTGAGATTGAGGTTGTTTATGTTGTTCTGCAGGAAAGTCATCTGCAATGCAGATGATATCACCTTCTACTTTTCCTTAGCCTTCTAGAGAGAGGTATCATCCATGTGCAATGTAGATATCTCATACCATGCCAAACATGCATAGCTTCTATGAAAGGATCTTGAAACTATTTCATAATGTGAAAATAACAAGCTAGTCTCTTCATTCAACAGCAATAAGATACATGCTTTGTTGACTTTCTACAAAGTACAAATGCAATCCACATAAGAGTATTGCTTATGTATACGTGGAAACTACCATGTTTTAAGATATTTTGAATTGCATTCAAGTGAAGGCTATGTGACTGATAGTTAAGCTTTTATACATCAACATGCTATAACCATTAATTTGCTGTGTCTTCTCTCTGTCTTTTTTACTGAAACTACAATTGTCTCTGTTCCTCTGAACTAGCAAACTATGCACCATTTCACTCAAATCCATTTGATGCACCCATGTCTTTTCCTCATTATCTCCATTCCATGCCTCAGCCCCACAAGCCCTATAATTAAACACTATGCCTAAATAAATGATTCAAGCTTCATATCTTCTACATGAGCCTCATTAGTTTGGTAAGGCCAGCAGGTGGACACTATAATTAAAAAGACATTATGATTTGAGTATCATTAATATTTTAGTAGTGATTATTCAAGCATTGTGTTGATCAGGATAAATCATCATCATTTTAATGTTCACTTTTCCCTGATTGCATTAGTAAGATGGAATTTATTGAATTGAATTGGATTTTCTACAACTGGATGCCTTTCTGGTTGCAAACCTACACCTGTTTCCTAGTAAGGTAATGTTTCCCCTTGGTCAGGCATGCTTTCACAGAAGACTGGAAAAGAATGACATAGCTTGTATGACAGTGGTGCTCACTTACAACTATCACGCAATGTCAAGACAAAAAGACACAAACTCACACACACAATCACAATGGGCTTCTTTCAGTTTCTGTCTACCAGATCCACTCATTGGGGTTATAGTAGAACAGACCTTATGTGTTAACAAGGAAGGCTATGTTTTGATTGGATTATTTCTCAAAAGTTTGGTAATGTGTTTGTGACTTTGATTAATTTTATGCATGAAGAAAGTAATTAAAGAGTATCAGTAATTTGTATTTCATATTAATTTTACAAGAAAAAAGACCCCAAAGATATTTAAATGATTATTTTATATTCTTTTGGATGCTAAACTATAAATTGTTTATTACAGGACCACCAGAAGGGGCCATGTGGGCCCTTGGAGATAAGATAGCATCAACCATCGTGGCACAGACTGCTGGTGTTCCCACCCTCCCTTGGAGTGGTTCAGGTAAATTTATTTAATCTTATTTTTTTATTTTTCATTGCAAATGGAATAGATTTTTATAGATTTAAAAAAAAAAAAAAATTATTTAATATTTTCTCATACTAGGGCGACGAGCTGGCAGAATTGTTAGCTTGTCAGGCAAAATGCTTATCAGCATTTTGTCTGTTTTTATGTTCTAAGTTCAAATTTTGCCAAAGTCGACTTTAGTTTTCATCCCTTTGGGGTTGATAAAATAAGTTCCAGTTGAGTGCTGGGGTTGATGTATTCAACTTTCCTTCTCCCCCGAAATTGCTGGTCTTGTGCCAAAATGTGAAACCAATATTTTCTCCTACTGGTTCCTTATTTAAGGGTGTAATGAAGTTAGTGTAGATAAAAGAACAATCTGGATATGACTCATAAGAAGTTCCTAACTAAATTAATGCTATCTTTTATCTTAGACTTGTTTCACTCATTAGACTATGACCATGCTGGGGCACCGCCTTGAAGAATTTTTAGTTGAACGAATCGACACCAGTACTTATTTTTTTTAAAGCCTCGTACTTATTCTATTAGTCTCTTTTGTCAAACCGCTAAGTTACAGGGATGTAAACACATCAACACCGGTTCTCAACCAAATCCACTTACATGGTTTTGGTCGGGTTGAGGCTATAGTAAAAGACACTTGCTCAAGATGCCATGCAATGGGACTTTGTGGTTGGGAAGCAAGCTTCTTACCACACAGCCATGCCTGCGCCTATATAATATAGTATAACTATAGTACAACTTAATGAAGTAAAATTAACATTAATATCAGTAATTGTTGGAGTGAACCTAAGTACTAGTGAGCATAGATTTTGTGATGTAGCTTTGATTTTTTAGTTGTTTCTAATGTTTTGGGGCGAATGGTCACACTTCTACATTTTCTGTTCTGAATAAATTTGAGGCTTCTAATAGAATTAAATGAATCACACGTGCTGGTGACATGTTAAAGGCACCCGGTACATTCTCTGGAGTGGTTGGTGTTAGGAAGAGCATCCAGCCGTAGAAACCATGCCAAAATGGACTGGAGTCTGGTGCAGCTCCCCAGCTTGCTAGTCTCCAGTCAAACCGTCTAACCTCTGCCAGCATTGAAAATGGATGCTAAATGATGATGATGATTGATATTGCTAATGCTGAGAATCTCAGCTCTGCAAGCAATTAACTTGTTAGATATATACCAAATTTCTGGCATACAAGTCAAATTTTTCTGACCAAAATTTACTGCTAAAAAAGGTAGGTCGACATACACCAAGATGACCAAAAATTCCATGTGAAATGCACAGGATTTGAAAAGAAAGTGAAGATGTTTGATTGTTTATGCTACATGTTTTTACTATATACTACGTCAACTTTTATGTCAGAAAATATAGTATAATTTTTTTATCTTGAAACTAGAGACAAGACTAGTATGAGATGTTTCTACCTCCAATGGAAAGGATTATAGCAGAAAAATGCATTGGAAATTAGTCACTTTGTGTTTAGTAAAGAACTTGATTTAAATCTTTTACCAACGCTTTTTTTTAAAAATTATAATTAGTTATAAACATAATGTTCAGAAACATTTGTTAGAATATACAATTTATGTTAATCATTTTTTTTTCCGTATTGATTGCTAAATACATTGTATATTAAATTTTAAAATAAAAAAAAATCAATCCTTCTTTTTATAGGTTTAAGTCTAAAGAAGAGTGATATAGAGCTAAATAAAGGCCAAACACAAATGGTACCTAAAGACCTATATAATAAGGGATGTATTCAGAATGTGGATGAGGCCTTACAAGTGGCTTACAAGATTGGCTTCCCCGTCATGATCAAAGCATCGGAAGGTGGGGGTGGACGTGGTATAAGAAAAGCAAATAATGCTGATGATTTTCTAAATTTATTCAGACAGGTTAGTATAAATATTTGTTTATTTCATATGGATTCCTTTTCTAAATAAATACAAAACACAAACTTTTGGCATGATTTTTACATAAAAAAATTTTTCGTCTTAGATTAGATAGGATGGTTTACATTTGGAACAAATATGGAGGATGGGTGGGGGGATCGCAAATGCTCTGTAGCAGCATTTAAAAGGAAATAACTTGAGTACAGTATTTTAACTGTGCAACGTCAATTTACGCACGAGGTGCAGATTGAGCTGTTTGATTAGGAAGTTGGTTTTCCAACCACATGGTTTTGAATTTATTTCCACTTTGTGGTACTTTGGAAAGGTGTCGTCTGTTATTACCTTGTGATGTCGTCTGTTATTGCCTTGTGATGACCAATGCCTTCCAAATGGAATAGTCGAATATAGTCGAATATAGAAACTGTAAGAAGCCTGTCATGTATATATAAGTATGTGTGTGTGTGTGTGTATGTATGTATCGGTGCAGCCCACCTGGGCTTGCTGGCTCCGGTCAAACTGTCCAACCCATGCCAGCATGGAAAACGGATGTTAAAGGATGATGATGATGATGATGATATATCTTTTCTGTCGTGACATTGTTTGTGCTCTGTATATTAACAATGTCACCATCTATGTGACAGTGTCTTTGTTTGTTGTGTGTTTAGGAGAGGCAACTAAGTTGACATGGACATGAAATACAAATAAATGTTACATGCTGGCTGAATAAGGGTTATGAGTTAATAGTGGAAGCACCTCATGAAAGAAATGATGAGGACAGATATGAGTGATGAATGAAGTAGCATTGTAATCCCAATCCTGTGTAGTCATGTTAGAATGGAAAAATGGTTGTTAATATGATGATGATATCATTCTTACCACTAACCATTCAACCATAAAATAGAAGTGCAATCTGTTTTCATTCTGACCAGCATAAGGGCTTAACACATTGGCTGTAATCATTAAGTAACCCTCTTGCTGTGGCAGTCAGATATAGCTATTCAAAATTTCATTATCTTTAACTGTGGAAAGCAGTTTTATATACTTATTTATCTTTTGCATTGAAATGTCATATTTAAAACTTTGTTTTCCTTGAGATATGTCAAATTTTTTGAGGCAACATGACTTGTAGAAAATACGAACTCTGTTTTTTGGTAGATATTTAATAATATCATCACTGGAATAACTGAAATTTAATTTTGTAGTGAAAGGGGTTAGAATTTACAGCTCCTCAACATTATAGTTAATAGTTAATCTAATTATAGTTAATAGTTTTTAAAAATATTCTTATAAAATTTTGGATTGTTAAAAATATTTCATATGAAATGCATTAAAATCTTTATAAAATCTGTTAGACAGTATTCCTAATTTAAAAGAAATTAATTACAGATAGAACTGAATGAATACTTGAATCTAAAAAAAAACCTTATTAAATGTATTTTTTTTTCATATGTTGTAAAAAATGTTTTTTCATTCTTAAGTAGAATTAGAATAAACTGCAATGATAATATAAGTTGCTATTTTAACTGTAATTTTATCCAAATAATATATCACAAATATAATTAGATTGAATAAGAAAATATGTTTTATTTTTAGGTCCAAAGTGAGGTGCCTGGTTCACCAATATTTGTCATGAAACTTGCAATGGCTGCTCGTCATCTTGAGGTTCAGATATTAGCTGACAACTATGGCAATGCAATCTCTCTATTTGGCAGAGACTGTTCAATTCAAAGGCGTCACCAAAAAATCATTGAAGAAGCACCTGTTGTTGTTGCCAAACCAGAAACATTTGAAGAAATGGAAAAGGCAAGTGTAATTTTTCTTTCACAAAATATTTTACTTTTGTACAAATGATATTTCTTTTTCAAAGCAGTTCTGTTCGAGAATGATTTCTATACCATATTGAGTAACTTTGAACTGCATTATATTGGTTTCAAATTTGGGCACAAAGCCAACAATTTCGGGGAGGGGTTAAGTCGATACACCCCCCCCCCCCCGTACTCAACTGGTACTTATTTTATTGACCCCTGAAGGGATGAAAGGTAAAGTCGGCCTTGATGAAATTTGAACTCAGAACGTAAAGACAGACAAAATGCCGCTAAGCATTTTGCCTGGCCTGCTAACAATTCTGCCAGCTCACTGCCTTTGAACTGCTTTATATTGAACTGGAAACACTGAAGTTTTTCAGGCAGTGTATTGCAATAAAGCTGTTTTTTTTTCTTTGTCATAACAATGTTTAGCAACAATTCCTGCCACTAAATACTAGTAAAGTGTGTGGTCTAGATGTTTCAGTAAAATAAACTACTCAGAGAAACCATCTATTTGAAAAACTACAGTTAAGTTAGTATTAACATATTAATGCAGTGAGCATTAAAAAGCCATTAAGAAGTTTTTATGCAATGTGGAAAAGACAATATTCATCAATGAACTATAATTATTTTAACTACTCTGGCAAGTACAGAAAACAACTTCAGATATGTTTCAGTCTTATGAGACCTCTTCAGTGAAATAGACATCTTAGGTAATTCTCTAACCATATTACACAAGTAAATGATACCAAACTGTAGCAAATGTCTGTATGAAATCTTAAATGTATGAAATGCAGTATGAAATCTTAAATGCCAAAAAATTGACTTATTATTAACATTTATTTCCAGGCTGCTGTGACATTAGCAAAAATGGTTGGTTATGTGAGTGCAGGAACCGTGGAATACCTATATTGTGAAGATGACTCGTTCTTCTTTCTTGAATTAAATCCACGGTTACAAGTGGAACATCCATGTACAGAGATGATTGCAGATGTTAACCTTCCTGCTGCCCAATTGCAGGTAAAACAATATCTCAAACATATTTTAGTTCCCATTTTTTTTCTCTTTAGACCATTCTTAATTCTATTCATTTAATTTCTGTGTATTCGTTTGCAGACTTTTTTTAGTCACTATTGAATTTAAAATTTTACAGGATTTTTATACAGCACAATATAGTCATTTATCAATAAATCTCAAGTTTTATTTTTTAATAAAATTTAACCTCTTATTTTATTGACTACATTTGTTTGGAAACATGAAAGTATATTTATTGTGGACTACCCTTCAACCCTTGTTCTTCATTTATTATATTCACCTCCTCACCTGTTTTCCATCTCTAACTATTGTGGTTAGGTGCGTGGCTTAGTGTTTAGTGTATTTGACTCACAACGTAAGGTCGTGAGTTCGATTCCTGGTGGCGCGTTGTCCTTGAGCAAGACACTTTATTTCATGTTGCTCCAGTCTACTCAGCTGGCAAAAATGAGTTGTACCCGTAATTCAAAGGGCCGGCCTTGTCACATTCTGTGTTACGCTGAATCTCCCTGAGATTAAGGGTACGCATATCTGTGGAGTGCTCAGCCACTTGCACGTTAATTTCACAAGCAGGCTGTTCCGTTGATGGGATCAACTGGAACCCTCGTCATTGTAACCAATGAGGAGCCAGTTATCTCTAATCATTCCCCACTCTCCCATACACTCTTGTAACCTCTACCCACTCACACCTCCAATTCTTTTGTCCCCACTCCTATTCACCTTCTTGTATTTTAAGGATCCACCCTGAACACCTCATCATCACAGTTTTATCTCTCTTTCCAGCTCCATGTATACCTGTGTGTGTGTCTTTGTGTCATTTTTAACCCCCCTTCCTCCTCCCACCTCACCCCACCATTTGACAACTAGTTTTAGTTTGTTTACATTCCTGTAGCTTAGTGGTTCAACAAAAGAAACCAATAGAATAAGTAGCAGACTTCAAAAAAAAAAAAGTACTAAGGTCGATTTGTTCAACTAAAGCCCTTCAAGACAGTGCTCTAGCATGGCCGCAGACCAGTGACTGAAACATGTAAAAGATAAAAGATAACTAGGAAAGTGACTGTAGCCTTTTTCAACTAATTCTAGTTGCACTTAAATTATATTATTAACTTAAGGACTATCTTTTATACGTGTTTGATTTATAGCTAATGTAATGGTTAAATTTAAAGGTATTATATTGATTTACTTGTAGAAAGGTGCTGGCATGGTTGTGTGGGTAAGGAGCTTGCTGCCCAACCATGTGGTCGTGAGTTCAGCCCTACTGTGTAGCACCTTGGGCAAGTGTCTTCTACTATAGCCCCGAGCCAACCAAAGCCTTGTGAGTGGATTTGGTAGACAGAAACTGAAAGAAACCCATTGTATATATGTGTGCATGTGTATATGCTTGTCTTGACATTGCATGATTGTTGTAAACAAGCATCATCATCATCATAGAAGCAGTGTTGTTTGCTTCCAGTTTTCTGAGAAAAACATGTCTGGGAAATATTATCTTGTTTGGAAACAGGTGAGGGTTGGTGACAGGAAGGGCGTCCAACTAGAAAATCTGCATCAACAAAATCTGTTTGATCTATGCAAGCATGGAAAAGTGGACATTAATTGATGATAATGATACAACACAGTCTTACTGTTTAGCAGTTGGTTCTGACCGCTACCCATCAGTCTGGTGTCTCATCACTCTATTGATCTCACAGCCTATATAATAAGCAAGATCTACAATCTTTCTGTTAGAGATCTCATATTTATCTTTCCAAAATTTCATGAAAATAGTTGATTGACTTTTTCCTTCAGTATATTATTGGTATTTAGTTTATTGTCCTTAGAAAATGGAGGCAATATTTGATACCAACAAAATTCAAACTCAAACTAGTGAAGTATATAGCTAGTAGTTTCTTTTATCTTAGTATCTAATCTAGTAGTTACTCTTATCTTAGTTATGTTGATTTCTCTATACAATTAGATATAATGGTTTAAGAGAAGCGTTGTACAGGTATACCTCAACTTATGTCATTTTGAGCTACAACTTTTTCAACTTTACATCATTGTTTTTAAAGAAATTAATGGAGAAAAATATACCTCAACTGCAGTCGATTTATCCAACTTTATGTCGGTCTCAGCAAACATATTCAAAGGCATAACATTTTTTTAAAAAAACCCATCTAAAAACTAACACTGAAATGGGAAAAATCAAATAAAATACATGTGAGAATATATGCAAACCATTTATTAAGATATAAGCTAATAAATTAAAAGAAAATGTTTTTCATGTTACATGTCTTGGAACTAATTACTAATGTATGTGGCGGTATGCCTGTATTGATTCATGTTTCCATTTACTGTTTTTCTGTGTCAGAGCATTAATTCTTTGAGAAATTTTCAGATTGCAATGGGAATTCCATTATACAGAATCAAAGACATACGTTTATTGTATGGAGAAGATCCTGCAGGTGACCAAATCATTCCATTTGATGATTTGAAAATTAAACCACAACCACGGGGTCATGTTATTGCTGCAAGAATCACCAGTGAAAATCCAGAAGAGGTAATTCACACCACATACATATTCATTCTCTTCTATATATCATCATCATCATCATCATCATCATTTAACGTCCGCTTTCCATGCTAGCATGGGTGGGACGGTACCACAGGAGCTG
>JAOPUL010003388.1:33530470-33540788 GCA_027564515.1 Octopus rubescens | reverse complement strand
TGAGGTGAATCTGGCCACCCCCGTTCACGGGGACAAAACCGGATTTTAAACTTTGGAAGAAGAAGAAGAAGAAGAAACAAATGTTACCGTCATGCAAGAAGTGTCCTTCATTCATCTTCCGTGGAAACGTGTCTGGTCATGGGAAATTATTACCTTGGTAACAAGTGAGGGTTGGCAACAGGAAGAGCACCTGGCCATAGAAAATCTGCCTCAGTAAAATTCCATCCGGTCAAAGCAAGCATGGTAAAGTGAATGTTAAAACAATGCTGAGGAGGAGGAGGATTTACTGAGTACATTTCATTGTATTACCAGATGAGAGGCTATCATGTCCTCAACAAGAAAAAACTTAAGGGCCCTTTTGATCCAGTGTTAGTATTTCTGATGACTGACAGTAGTTTTCAAAAATGAAATTCAAATTATAGTTAAGAGAACCACTATGAAGACATTGACAAATTACCTCTGAAGATAGCCATATGCCTGTTCAAGAAAAAGAAACAAAACTAGAACCTGCAAATATTGTTACAGCATTCTCACACAACAATTTCCAACATGGAATATTTTTAGGTATGTTTTCCGAGATGTACCAAACCCATTTTGATGTAAGAAAAGAAATTCTGGATGAATATCTCAAATGATGGATAAATAATAATAATGATGATGATGATGATAATGATTTCTTTATTGGCCACAAGGGCCCAAGACATTGAAGACTACATCAAAAGATGAAATACAACACCCAAAAAGGCAGGGTTTACATCAATCAAAAGGGGAAACAACAACAAGGATATAAAAATAAAATTCAGAAAAATAAATAAATAAATAGAATTCACAAAAGTGAGGCAGTCCACCTAGGGTTATTTGGGGAAAACCCCCTACAAAAAGTCCCGGATTACTCTGCTATCTCCAAGGCATCAGAAGTTCCTTTTTCCAGTTTCTTTCCTCCTACCTAGAAAAACATCACACAGAAGCCCATTCAGCCTTACCAGTCTTGCCACTCTCATCCATCTTTTGAGAAACACTCTAGAAGACAGCACCCCCCTCTCTAACCTCATCTTTCTCTTCAACCAATACATGAAGAAACTGATGAGAGCTTGGCCAGATAGGAAAGTACCAGTCTTCAAACCTTCAAGAGGGGTCCACCACAGCCACTAAGTTGAGAAAGATCAGCCTCCCTTCTCTTCCAAAGGAAGGTGGTGCATCAGTATTCACTATATACTTGATGGGCAGCTGGATTCATCTTACATGAGACAGCAGCTGCTAAACACAAGCCCACAAGTTGCTAATGCACAAACATTGAACAACTGCATGCAAGACAGTTTCATCCCCCTGCATACATCTTGGACAAGTTCAGCTGTTGTCACTTCCATGCCTGAAGAACTTGTCTCAAACAGGTAATGCACCACCACCACCACCACCCCATCCCTGCAGCACTGCCATGCCAAGGACTTTTTGGAAGTTGTCCATAATCTCCGACCTGAAAGTCCTCCAGAAGAGACCATTCAGATTCTCGTTGATGCTCCCAGAGTCAATACCAGGCCATTGTTGCTCATACTCTCAACTAACACACAACAGAAATCTTGAATTGTTTTCCTGCTAATAATGGCTTTGTCCAGCTGGTACAATGCTGTGAGTGCCTGACAACATTCTAGATGCCAAATGCCTAACCTTGGTCTATGCTTGACCCATGACCGCAGCTTGGTGAAGGAAATGAGCTACAGAAAGACATAGCACACAAAAGATGTCCACACCAAATCGCCCTTGTTTTCAACATCATCGTTGATACTATTGCAGTAATCCAGATATTTCTACAGGTGTGTCAGCTTCAGCATGTGTCAGCAAATCATTAAGGACAGCATCCTAAGATCACCACGGAGTGAGTGTTAACAGCAAATAGATTTCCAGACCAACAGACCCTGACCCTTCCATAAGAATTGGAAAAGCAAGCACTCCAATCTGATGAGATTTTTCTTGGGACAAGATACAACAGTCAGGCAGTGGGACACCACCAAGGCGATGTATACCTTTGCTACTTCCACCTGGCCTTTTAGAGACAGCTTCCTCTCAGCCCATTTCCTTGAGATTTGCCACCCTGCTCGTGACCTCTTCCCAGTTACTATCCACCTGGAGATCTGGTCCAAACCAGACTCCAAGTACTTTCACCAGACCCTCAGTCCAGCAACAAAAGTTGTCACTGGTCAACATGAACTTTCTTAACCAAAAGCCCAGTTGCAAACCACCAATTTGATTTAGATCATATCTGCTCCTGTACATAACTGGTATTCTCTCAGCATAGTGCCAACAGCTTCTATATTTGAAGTGTTTGACACCATGACAGTGATGTTATCCGTATATGCATCCACAGTTCTCCTATGACTCTGTTCCAGGAGGATACTCCTCAAACATTCCAGCCTTTGCAGCAAAGGTTCCGATGCCAAAACAAATAAGAGTGGATAGAGGGGGCATCGATGTGAACTGAACATTTGATGCTGAAAGGTTCCAAGAGATGCCCATTTAACGACCACCAAGCAGATGCCATTGTACAGTGCAGTGATCAGGCCTCTACAGATGAGACCGAAACCAACAGCTCACCTAGTCAAATGCCTTGGACTGCTCTACCAAATAATAATAATAATCTTAAATATTTGGCAACTCTTGATAACCCACAAAGGAGGAATTCTAACCATGTTTCTGGTTCGCTATCTCAACAGCTCCCAAATCAGAAACGTCGTTAGAATTCCTCCTTTGTGGGTTATCAAGAGTTGCCAAATATTTAAGATTATTATTAATATAAATCTCCCAATAGGGGGAGGTGACCTCCAAGCGCCTCCCCCTATTGGGAGATTTATATTGTTAATTTTTTTTTACTGTTTTTCATGTTTACACGACCCCGAAAACCCTTTTGTATTGTTCCCCATTGTATTGTCATTTAATGTTTTTAATTTATTAGCCCTTGTGGCCAATAAAAAAGAATTAATTATTATTATTATTATCTTCTTCTTCCTAGAAACTCATTAATTCTGAGACTGCTATTTATGATGTTTTGCAAGAATTCTTTTTCCATTCAAACTCATTGGTGAGAACGGCAGCTTTAGAGGTAAGTCTATGTAATATTGTTATACAATACAAATTTTCTTTACAAAGGCATTTGTGGATTCATTTTATCTTGTAACACTTTTAGAAATGAAACTTGAAGTTAAGGCTAGTTGAATCATTCTGCAGCAAATAAAGCTTTTAATTTATCAACAGTTTTTCTGTGCCACTCAGTCTGGGTATTTTCACAGTAATTATGAAATTAGCAAAATATTAGCAGTAGTTCATTATTCCTATCATCAATGTCATTTAATATGCATTCTGTTCATATATTTGTATCCAGCCTTTTTGGATTATATTTGATTTAATGCAGCTTTTGAATATAAAAAGGGCCCCCACTTCTGTCATAGGAGGTGGTGCCTTGGCTTAACTATAGTCCAACGAAAAACAAATACATTTGTGGATGTATGTTTATGGAGAGGTGTAAATGATTTTATCTATAACTGAATCTCATGTTGACTTATGTTTACAATCATTATTTTTAACTGTTTACTTCTGTTTGATTGAGAAGTATGACCAGTTTATCTAAACATGGTATTTTCTTTTATCTTGAATTAACTATTTTATGTATTTGTAACTTTATTTTCATTTTTGTACCTTTCCAATATTTAAGGTGTATGTCCGAAGAGCCTATACTGCTTATGAACTAGTGTGTTTGCGTCATGATCAACTCTTGAATAGTCTGTGTGTTGTGGAATTCAAGTTTCTTTTGCCGACATCTCACCCCAACAGGTATGTTTTACGCAAATTCACAATAAATATCTTAATTACTTTCATGTTTAATTACTTTAATGTTGCTGAAGCTGCTGAGTGGAAGGAATGGTATAGTGCTTGACTAAATGCCTTGCAATATTTTGTTACATCCATGGCGGCGAGCTGGCAGAATCATTAGCACACAGGTCAAAATGCTTAGCAGCGTTTTGCCAGCCATTATGTTCTGAGTTCAAATTCTGCTTAGGTCAGCTTTGCTTTTCATACTTTCGGGGTTGATAAAATAAGTACCAGTTAAGCACTGGGATCAGTGTAATCGACTTATTCCCTACACTGAACTTGCTGGCCTTGTGCCAAAATTCGAAACCAATATTTTGTTATATTCATTCAAATCTTACTGAAGTTGATTTTACTTTTCATATTTCCAGATAGTTGCTACAAGTACCATTCACGTACTGGGGTCAATTAAATTGGCTATACTTTTCCACAAAAATTTGTGGTTTTGGTTTGAAGTTACAAATATTATTTTTATTGTCATTATTATGATGGTTGCTGTTGTCTCATACAAAATTCTTGAAAGCTTGTATTTTTAGTTCCCAGTGAGAAATGCTTCATTTATATCATTAATTAATGATGTTTGGAATTATTGAACATCTCACTTCCATTTTTCTTCCCAAATTGATCTGAAGCATTTAGTAGTATAAGATATATATATTTTTTTATTTTGGTCCATTTTATATCTATTTTTCCATGCATTTAGAAATTGGTTGATGTTACAAATATTGATTTTTATATGATGTAAAATAAACTTCTCTTCGCATTGAATTTAATTTAAGCTTCTCTTCACATTTCCTAATGTACATTTCTAGTCAACTGCCAAGTATAATGTCTCCATTATATGGAGTAACCCTTTATAGTCTATCTTTAAATACTGTTTTGTGGATGTATTCCATTGTATGCTGTTGTTACATATGTCATCTTTCTGGTCCAGCTTTCATCAGGTCATTTTCTTTTATCGCTATTGAAGCAAGGCTATTGAATATCTCAATATTGTTTGTTTTTGCATGCTGATTCCTGTGTAATGTTATTCTTATTTATTTTTGTTCCTAAGTTCTTTAAGTTCTGGTTAACAAACTTGATACAAGCTGTTGTTAGTCCTCTTTGCTAACTCATTTACCTCATATATTAAATCTGTACTGCTGATTATAATGGAACAAAAGAGATCTTCAACATTCCAGGTGGTGAAAACAGTACTCTGGCCACTATCAGTATAACATAGGCACAATATTTCTTATTATAATTTTATCTAATTTAGGATCATTATTTAATTCTACTATCTTGTTATTTTGTTTTTTTATATTATCATGTTTTGGTTGATTAGAAAAAGAAATCATTATGATGAAATATTTAATGAAACTACAAATATAAAACAAAACCTATTGCTCTTTTAGATGTCTTTGGTTCTCAATACCAAACTTATGACTCAAAATTAAAATATGAAGCCAATATATTTTCAAGCATTAATACATTTTCATCATTAATTGTGATTTATGTATATATTTTATTTTATTATTATTTGTTTTCTTTTTTTTTTTGTTTGATCCTATTGAATTTCAGGTTGATTCATCCTGGGTAAGTGATTTCCTCTGCCTCCCTCATCTATCCTATTGCTTTAGCTTTGATATATTTGAAAGAGCAGACCAGTGCATTTACTCACATGAAAGGCTGTCCTTAATGAAATTATAATTTTCTTTTTTGTCTAGTTGTATATAGATACAGAGGGGGAGAGAGATATAAAGGAGATATGGGTAAAAGGATAAGAAAAATAGTATTCACTTCATACTTATACTAATTGCTGTTATAAAAGTTAGTCACATTAATAAATATATTAGGGCAACAGAGTGCCAGACTAAATGCTTTGTTATGTCTCTTACAATCTCACTTCAAATTCTGCTGAAATCATCTTTACTTTCTATTCCTCTGTAGTTGATAAAGTAAGTACCAGGAGTATATTTAGATTAATTCAATAACTATACCTCTTTTTATTGTCAATTTATGGTTGACAATGTAAGAAGCAACATCAACAAATAAACTTTTAAAAAATGAATTGAAAGTATAATTTAATTTGTTGTTAAGTCTTATGTCTTTAAATAGAGATATTTTGTAGAGAAGTTTTACTTTAAGAATAATTCTGATATTGAGAGAGAAAGAGAGAGAGCTGCCATTTTTGTTATTCTATTTCTCAGAAAGGATAAGCCTCTAACTTTGCACGGGATAATTCATCATCGTATTCTCTTACGCATGCCTGGTTTTCAAAATATATTTCTCTTACCTAACTTTGCATCCTGTATGGTCTTTAACAAACTGGTTCTTGATTTCACTCATGGCTACGGTTTTCTTTTCTATCCAGTGCTACATTAGGTTTGGAAAAAAAAAAAAAAGAATTAGCCTCTTGTTACTAAAAAAAGAACCATGCCTATGAAACGTTAGTTGTTTCCTGTCGATTAATTGGCACTGTTTAATAGCACTCAGTAATTTCTCTGCAACAAAATTTCTTAAAAATATATTTTCTTTTATAACACACTTGATGTCTCTTCTCTCACTTCTGTGCAATCACATCACCATGTTCTGTAGGAATAGTTGTGTTTTAAGAAATAATGTGGTGACAGATGTTATAAACTTGAATGGTTTATTCTCTGATATGGTTGAATTATATTTTCTGGTTTGATTTATTGAATTATTTTAATAATAAGTTTTATATCTCTTATCTATTTGTGTTTTTGGTCAGTGTTGTTAAGATACAAAAAGAAGTTTCACATAAAACTTAGAAATTCTGATAAACATGAGGAAGATACTAATTGATGGTTTGTTCAACCAGTCTGGTGAAATCTAAAGTCTTCATCAAAACATCTTTTGTGATATGTTTGACTCTGCTTTTCATATTGAGTCTTTTCTTCAGTAAATGTTCTGTTGTTATTCTTAAACTTGCTTTAAAATAATAACCTTACCTTAACATCTTTATGTATTCCATTTATGTTATACATTAAACCCTGCACTTATTAAAAAATATACAAACCATATATGAAGTTTATTACTATCATGAATAAAATGCGTACTAGATTAACACCTCATAAAAACAAACACAAAATGCATTATACTAAACCATACACTAACACTAATAATATTTACAGAACACTAAAATTAAAAACCTTATGAATATCATTTCACAATTTATGTAAATCCGCCAACAATCTACTAATGACCAGTGGGATTTATAAATTTGATTGCAAGTGCGAAATCCTCTACCAGCTCAACATGCACTTGTAACAAAGAGCAATTGCAATGTATTTACTGTATCACACAATAGCACAAAATAGAACTAGATAGGAAAATATAATTGGACAAGGACACTTTCTACAGAATCACCTGTAAAAATAGATGATTAATGATGGAAGCCATTCTCACAATGCAGGACAGTGCTAAAATAAGCACATCGATAACATAAACCAGTAATTAACTCAGATAAACATTTGGCTAACGATGTGTAAATCTAACAGTCAAAATTCAAATCCTGATGGTATTGTCTATTCCAATCACAGAATTGTTAGCACCTTGGACAAAATGCTTAGCAGCGATTTTACCAGCTCTTTACATTCTGATTCTGCCTGAGAATTATGTCAAGCGCATGAGTCTGTTAATTCAATAGCAGGTTATTCAGTTGATCAAACAATTGAGTATATTCATTGTTCATTGTTGAAACTGATGGAAATCCATTCATCAAGATATATCTAATATATGTGTGTATGTGTGAGAGAGATTGTGTGTATATGTTTGTGTGCATATGTGTATGTGTATATGTGTTTTTGTCAATATATGTACGAGGTGGTATCAAAGAGTTCCCAGACTAGTTCTGTAGCACACCAACAGACAGCAGCACATGGTTGCATGCTCAGTGAGAGCTAGCAGAGTGATATCGCTGTGTTTACTTTGCAAGCTGGGAAATTTGTGTTTTTGTGATCATGTGTATGTTGTAGTCTGTGATTTTGTCATGGACAGGAAAGAACATTGCATCGAAGTCTGTCAAGATCTGCATCAGCAAGCTGCTGATGACCCATCCTTCATGTTGAAGATCATCACTGGTGATGAGAGTTGGGTCTACAAGTGCAACCCTGAGATGAAGCAGCAGTCGTCAGAATGGAAGAGGCACAACAGAGCTGCAGATCAAACAAGAGCATGCTCATCATATTTTTCAACATCCGCGTTATTGTGCATTGAGAATTCATCCCCCAGGGCCAGACCATCAATCAAGTGTTCTACTGCGACATTTTGAGGCGTTTGAGGGAAGGCATTAGGCGAAAATGACCGGATCTGTGGAGCGTGAAAAATTGGAGTATTCATGATGATGATGCACCCTGTCACCGGGCTCTCTTTGTTCATGAGTTTCTCATCAAAAACAGTTTCTCACCAGATTTAGCACCTGCGGACTTCCATCTCTTCTCCAAGATGAAAATGCAGCTCAAAGATTGCTGTTTTATCACTGCTGTTGAGATCCAGAGCGAACCACAGAAGGTCCTCCATTCATTTACGGAAAATGACTATCAGGCCAGATTACAAAAGTGGTAGGAACTCTGGGACCAGGCTATTGCTGCTCAAGGTGACTATTTCGAAGGAGATGATGTTAAAACATAGGTAAATAAGTTTTATTTTTTATTAAACATAACTAGTCCAGGATCTTTTTGATACCACCTCGTGTTTATGTATATATAGATATATAAAAATATATATATTTATATAATACTAGCAGCAGTACCTGGTGTTGCCCAGGATTATGATAAAACTTGTAAGGCCATATCAAGGGCATGCTTTCAACTAAAATTGATTTAAGATCCTAAACAGCATTATAAGAGCAACTGAACCACCGAACGAAGTTTGATCTGCATCTATTCTAAACAATCTACTTATATCATTTCAGTAGCCACAATGGGTAATTTGCAATTTGTGCTTTACGCGAATAGTTTAGGGAAACTTTGGTATCAAGAGCCACACCAATCCCGAACTGGACGTCACTACATGGTTCCAAAGGTCCCAGTTATACTGTCTAGAGTAAGGACCATGTACTGCAATAGCTTGGGATTCAAGGGACCACAGCTCTTTAATGCCTTGCCAAAACATCTAAGGGATCTTCATGGAGTAGGGGTAGATGTTTCCAAGAAACAACTTGACCTCCTGCTATCCAAGGTCCCAGATGAACCTATATCACGGCAAGAAACTCAAAAGATGGCAGCAGTATCAAACTCCCTCCTTCACCAAAAGCCAATCACATAAGATTGACCATTGAAAAGGTGATTACACTGGCAGTGCTCCAGCGTGACCACAGCCTTTGGGCTGAAATTTTTAAAAGAATAAAAGAATATAAATATATATATATATATATATATATAAGAATGAATAAGACGGAAGATGGATCATGAGAGACTTTATTACATCTCACAATGGTCGTTTTGACCTGTTATGCAACAATTCATCGCTGCTGCGCTTCTGTGCAACTGGTAGTGACCTGTGTGCATTCCGGGTCTCTTCGGGTGAGGCATTCAAAAACTCGCCATGGGTTAAAATATTGCTATGGCATAATGGTTGAGAGCCCCGCTTCTAAGAAGTGGCTGCATCGAGAGTCCCGTTGCTAAGAAGCAGCAGCGAGAGTCTTGGGTGAAAAAGCAGATGGGTCATGAGAGCGAAGCCTTTTCTGGCAATACAAGGCACCAAAGCGATGCAAAGTACGATTCTCAATTTGGGATAGATCTGTGTTTAAGCCTAAGCTTGTTTTTTTGTCTCTACTGTGTTGTGCGGGAACATTGCTGTAGGTGTCCTCAGATGCGAGTTCCCACTCTGCCTCACTCAATGAAGAGGGTCCGGGCCACTGGGTAATGCATGTACTCTGAATTTGTCAGTCTCTGTCCCCAGTCCCTATGTTCACCTGCTCCCGGTTTTCCCTATGTCCCCGGTCTATATGTCTCACCCGTCCCAGTCCTACATGTCTGTTTGACTAACAGTTCCCAGTCCTTATGTCCGCTTGTCCCTGGTCTATGTGTATCGTCTGTCTGACTAAGAGTTCCCGGCCCTATGTCTATCTGTACTCCCCCCCCCACCTCGCCGGTCTATATGTTTCCCGTTGATCTATAGACCTTGTCTATGTCTTGTCCGTCTGACTACCGATCGCCTGTGTGGTGCCACCATCTGACTAAGAGTTCCCAGTCCTTATGTCTGTCCCCCAACCCCTGGTCTATATGTTCCCGGTCCCTATGTCTGTCTGCCTCCGATCTATAGGCCTTGTTCGTCCCTGCTCTATATGTCCGTCTGACTACCAATCACCTGTGTGGTGCCACGTAAAAGCACAAGCGTCAAGAGTCTGGTGTCTGCTTGACACAACTCTTGCAGCACTACATCATCATCATCATCATCATCATCATCATCCTTTAACGTCCGTTTTTCCATGCAGGCATGGGTTGGACGGTTCGAC
>JAOPUL010003388.1:33347254-33359085 GCA_027564515.1 Octopus rubescens | reverse complement strand
TATTTCTTCATTTCCTTTGTATTTTATTTTATCTTATTTCATTTTATTTATTTTTAAGTTATCAGCAATACAAAGTTTTTTTTTGATTTTTGATTTTTGACTCCAAGAGATACCAGGCATAGGCTTCTATCTTCAATGCCTTGCACGACTACAAGACAGCCGCTTATTATAAAACAGCGATGCAAAAATAAAACTTCTTGCATTGAAATTGAATTGTGTTATGTTTGTGAGTGAGATTCTTGAGAAGATGTTCGAGAATGTTTCAAGATGTTTTTTTTTTTTTATTTTGTTGCTTTTAAATTTGGAGGGGTAAGGGTGGGTGGGTGGAGGGTGGTAGGGAGGGAGGGAGGGATGTAAAGCAGAATAAATGTTGTTTATCACCTATTGTAAAAAAAAAACAAAAAAGAAAAAAACAAATGTGGAAACAACAGTTTGTCGAGATGCTCGTTATCTTTAACAACATCACACTGCATTTCTGTGTTCATGCGAATAAACATTGCAAAATGTAAGTCAATTAACATCAAAACCAACCAACCAACCAACCAGCCAACCAGCCAACAAAACAATATTTAAACAATATTTAAAGAAATGTCATGCAATATTTATTAAAAAATAAAAAGAGAAAATTATAAATTGGTACATTTTGAATTGAAATATTAAGAGTAAATAGAATACACAAAATGTATTTTGTTAAAACACTTTGTTATTTGTTAGTTTTTCGTATTTGTAATGTATTTTTTTTTTCATATATTTTTAATCTATAATTTTTCAAGCATTAAAAAATAATCATTTCAACTATAGACACAAGGCCTGAAATTTTGGGGCAGGGAGCTAGTCGATTACATTGGCCCCCTGTACTCAACTGGTAACTTATTTTATCGATCCTGAGAGGATGAAAGGCAAAGTCGACCATGGCAGAATTTGAACTCAGAATATAAAGTAGGAAGAAATGCCACTAAGCATTTTGTCTGGGGTACTAACTAACTATTCTGATGCCAGTTAGCCAACTTCAATAATTAAAAAAATAATTAAATAACGTTTTGCCCTAAAATAGTCATTATTTCAAAATATCCAGAACCATTTTTTGTTAACTAGAATTTTAACCCTTTTGATACCAGCCCACCACAGACTGCTTTTGGTTCTATAATATAAACATCTTGGTTTTAAGTGATGTAAATAAAAACCTATTAAAATTTCATATTAATTTATGTTCCAAACATCAGATTGATTATGACAATGTTATTTTACAAAAACTCTTTATTATTTTCAACATCAATTGAAACAAAGGCAGTGTATTTCAACAAAAATATGATAACAAAAAGGTTAAGCATAAATTTATTATTATCATTATTTATTTTGTATTTTAACCAGTAACAATTTTAATGGAGGTAATTTTAGTTCCCTTTGATAACTTCCGTACATGTATTTATAATAATAATAATAATAATAATAATAATAATGGTTTCAAATTTTGGCACAAGGCCAGTAGTTTCGGGGGAGTGGATAAGTCAAGTACATCAACCCCCAGTGTTCAACTGGTTCTTATTTTATCGACCCCGAAAGGATGAAAGGCAAAGTTGACCTCGGCGAAATTTGAACTCAGAACGCAAAGACGAACGAAATGCTGCTAAACATTTTGTTCGGTGTGCTATCAACTCTGCCAGCTTGCCATCTTGATGATGATGATGATGATGATGATGATGATGATGATGATGATGATGATTATAATAATAATAATAATAATAATAATAATAATAATAATAATAATAATAATGTCCCAAAAATAATAAAAATGTGCAAATAATAATAAAAATGAGCAATTAATAATATAAATGTGCAAAAACAACCTTGAAAAGAGGAAAACTAGTTAAGAGTAACAATATTATACTAGATAAAGAAAACGAAATAAGAGAATTAGACCAAACCCAAACATACCTAAGAATCAATGAAATAGATACGGTACAACACACAAATGAAAGAGACGATAGGGAAGAAATACTATAGACGAGTCAGACTAATACTAAAAACAGAGCTCAATGCAACAAAAACTAAACAAGATAATAGGTATCAATACTCTAGCTGTCCCAGTTATAAGTTACAATATCCTAAATTGGACACTAAATGAAGTAATCAAACTAGACAGGTAAACAAGAAAAATAATGACGGCGTTTAGAATACAACACCCAAAATCTGACAGAGAAAGATTATATATACAAAGAATTGAAGGTGGTAGAGGCCTAATACAACTAGAAAACTACTAAAAATAAACCACCATACAGAAATACCTAACTGAGAACCAAGGAAAAGTGGTACAAATCGCCACAAAACATGAGCAAAACAAGAAAAAAATATGTTCTGTCTTTAAGGAAGCAGAAAAATACAAAAAGGAAGAAATAATACCTGGCATATGCAGAACAAGAAGAACAAAAAACAAAAGTTATAAAGAAATTAAATGTAAATTAAAACTGGAGCAACAAAAACACTATGATAAAACGATGGTCAGAAAAAAAACATTACATGGCAAATACTGGGATAAGCTAAACAGAAAAGAGATAGATAAATTAAAATTCCAACAATGGTTGAGAAGCTCAGGACTCAAAGCACAGACTGAAAGATTTTTAATTGCAGCCCAAGATCATAGCCTCCCCACCAGAAACTACCAAAAGCATATAATGAAGAAAAATACTATAAGTAATTTCAGAATATATGGTGATAGGTAAGAAACAATAAATCATATCGTCTCTGGCTGCTCAGTCCTGGCTAAGAAGGAATATATCCACAGACACGACCTATATACAATGGAAGCTATGACAACACTATGGAATGACCACAGAAGAAAGATGGTATAGGCATATCCCAGAAAAGGTCTCAGAAAATGACAAAGAAACCATACACTGGGATATGCCAATACACACAGATAGGGAGATCAAGGCCAGATATAGTTGCGAGAGATCATCAAGAAAAAGATTGCCTTCTCATTGGAGTATCAATCCCAACAGATGACAATGTGTCTCTAAAAGAATCGGAAACAAACTCTCAAAATACAAACATCTAGAAATAGAGATAACCCGAATGTGGAGCCTAAAAACAGAAACAATCTCTATAATAATAGATGCATTAGGTATGTTAAAAAAACATGCAGACAAATACATAGCCAAAACACCAGGACTTACAAATATGTATAACATACAGAAAATAGCACTACTAGGCACTGCACACATCCTATGCAAAGCACTATCAATAAAGTGAAAATAACACCAAAACAAACCACAGCACATACCCAAGGCGCACAGAGTTGCGCTCGGTAGTGCAGTGAAAACACGTGACAAAATAAAACTACTGAACAATAATAATAATAATAATAATAATAACAATTGCACAGAAGGGCTACAAGCGCAGACACGACATGGTAGCCTAAACCCTGCACTGGCTATGCAGGAAGTAAGGATATGAGGTAACGAGCGCTTGGTATCAACATACACCGCAAAAGGTAATGGACGAAAACGGGAAGGCAAAGATCCTCTGGGACTTTGAGTCCCAGACAGACAAGATGCTACTAACTTTTGGGAGGGACAAAATAGTGCCTAATAATCGACGTGCCAGTGCCAGTGCCAGGAGAACAAAATATTATAATGAAAGAAAGAGAAAAGGTCGACATATATGGAGATCTGAAATTCGAGATCACCAAGATGTGGCAGCTGCGAGAGTCAAGCATAAAGGTTGTCCCTGTTATCATCGGCGCATTGGGTTCAATACCATCGAACTTGAAGAAGCATCTGGACAAATTATAAATACCCTACAATCTTGGTGTATTGCAAAAATCGGCGTTACTTGGAACTGCACGCATACTGCGTAAAGTACTTTCTGTCTGAGGTCCTTGTGACTTGACAGACAGTATCCTCCCCCCCCGGTACACACAATATCATCTACAACATCACAATATTGGATACTGTGCAGCATATTCATAATAATAATAAGAGTATATACATACAAAATCTGGATAAATGATAACCTAAAGATGGATATAACTATGAGCCATAATAAACTAGCCAACATTAGAAGATACATTCTCAAAACAAAAAAATATCAGAAATTCAATTAGAACACTTAAAAAGGAAAATACATCAGGAAAACAAAAATAGTGGCCATACCTAACAATAACATAAGTACTGGGATTGTAAAATACGAGGAAAGACCTAACATAGGCAACGGAAGCGAAGTAAATGACGAAACACAACAAACCCAAACCCTAGAAATGCATAAAATGCTTAATGATGATCAAATGATGCCCAAAATGCACCAAACCAGATCAACACAGATAAAAATATAAACAGGAAGAAATGCAGGACAAACCTAAAAACTGGAAACATTGAAGGTGGAAATCATGATTATGTTACTCTAAAAATAAGTATAATTAAGTAATTAAAAGCCATAGAACTCCATATGGATCACTGGTTGTGCCTCCCAAAGATTAAAGTTGATAATAAGACAGCAACAATAATAAATAACATAAATCTTGCAGACGCACAACTAATCGTAACAGAGACAGGTGCCAATATGACCAGATGGAATGAAATGATATATGCAGCAGCCACTGTGGCGACAAAATAAATTGGATACCTCCTCAAATCCATCCAAATAGGAGTATCACAACAACAACAACAACAAAAATGCAATGGAAAAATAGTATCCAGAAAAAAATAGAAAATAAAAGAAAGGATCTGTCAATCCTTAATGAAATTAATAGACAAACAACACTGCTAAAAAGCAAGGAAGAACGAAAAATACTACAAAAATACAAAATAACCAAACAAGGTATAACTGAGTTAAAAGAACAGCTAAAGCAATATATCCTCGCCAAAGCACAGAGAATCCGCCGGTATAAGAAACGCCAACGATTAGTTGATCAAAACAAACACATCACCTCCAATCCAAAATGATTTTACCAAGATCTTCGTAAAAATAAAATAGAGATCAATGCAACACCGACAGCAGAAGAAGTAGAAATACATAACCAAAACACCAGGACTTCCGAATATGTATAACATACGGGAAATAACAGTACTAAGCACTGCACATTATCAATAGTGTGAAAATAACACCAAAACAAACCACAACACATACTCAAGGCGCATAGAGCTGCGCTCGGTAGTGCACGTGACAAAAATAAGACTACTGAACCATAATAATTACAATAATAACAACAATAATAATACTCAAATAAAATATAGATCAATAGAGAAAAATAAAATAGAGATCAACGCAGCACCAACAGCAGATGAATTGGCAGAATTTTGGAAAGAACTATGCTCGGTGAAAGAACAACCTTAGAAAAGATCTACAAAAACAACAAAAACACCACCTGAACAACTCTGGACACCTATAACACTGCAAGAATTCACTCAGACATTACAAAAATAAGCAATTGGAATGCACCCGAGCACGACAAGATCCCCAATTTCTGGTTAAAATGTTTAACAGGGATACATAAGAAGTTGGCTGAGAAATTCAATGAGATGCTATTAGAACCAGATATAACACCTGAATGGCTCACAGAAGGGAAAACTATCATAATTCCCGAATCCACTGCAACGGCAAACCCACAAAATTACAGACTCATAACATGTATCTCTACGTCTTACAAAGCTTTAACAGCAATAATATCGTAGAGAATTGGCAGACATCGGGAAGAAAACAACTTGTTTCCTGAAGAAGAAAAGGGATGTTGCAAAAGTTCATATGGCTGTAAAGACCAGTTATTGATTAATAAAGCCATAATTGAAGACAACCTAAAGAAAAAGAAGGGTCTAAGCATTGTTTGGATTGATTATCGAAAGGCTTTTGACAATATTCCCCACACATGGATCCTGGAAACACTAACCATGAACAAGGTAGCACCAACGATAATATAATATGTAAAACATAGCGCGAATAAATGGCAAACTGTGTTGCAGCTCCAGACAACAAAAAGGAATAATAATAAGTAAAGCTATCCCCATTAGAACAGGAATATTCTAAGGAGACTAGCTGTCCGCACTTCTTTTCCGCCTGGCACTAACGCTTTTAACTGACGAGCTCAACAGAACTGGATGTAGATACAAATGCTACGGTAAAACAATTAACCATGTCTTGTATATTTATGATCTAAAACTGTATGCTGCAAATTCTAAACAACTGGAAACATTGCTACAGACAGTAAATAAATTTACCAAAGAAATAAACATGTAATTTGGCATAGAAAATGTGCCAAAGCAACCTGGAAAATAGGAAAACTAGTGAAGAGTAACAATATCATACTAGATAAAGAAAATGAAATAAGAGAATAAGACCAAACCCAGTCATACATATACCTAAGAATCAATGAATTAGATACGGTACAACAAACACAATTGAAAGAGAAGGTAAGGAAGGAATAATATCGACGTGTCAGATTAATACTTAAAACAGCTCAATGCGAAAAAGAAGATAATAGGTATCAATACTCTAGCTGTCCAAGTTATAAGTTATAGTTATAATATTCTTAATTGGACACTAAATAAATTAACCAATCTGGACAGGAAAACAAGAAAAATAATGACGGAATTTAGAATACACCACCCAAAATCTGACATAGAAATGTTATATATATACAACGTTTCTATGTCAGATTTGGGGTGCTGTATTCTAAATTCTGTCCTATGGTGGTTCTTTTATATTAGTTTTCTAGTTGTATCAGGCCTCTACCAAATTCAGTTTGTTATATATACACAAAGAATTGAATTTGGTAGAGGTATGATATAAATAGAAAACTACTATAAAAAAGCCACCATAGGATTAGAGAAATACCTAACTGAGAACCAAGGCAGAATGGTACAAATAGCTACAAAACACCAGCAAAACAAAAAAGCTGTTTTCTGTATTTAAGGAAGCTGAAAAATACAAGAAAGAAGTCATAGTACCTGACAACTATGAAGAAGAATAACAAACAACAAAAGCTGTAAAGCAACTGAAATGTAAACTTAAACTGGAAAAACAGAATACCATGATAAAATGATGACGAGAAAAACCCTTACATGGTAAATATTGGGATAAGCCAAATAGAAAAGAAATAGATAATGTAAAATTCCAACAATGGTTGAGAAGCTCAGAACTCAAAGTAGAGACTGAAGGAGTTTTAATTGCAGCCCGATGTCAAAGCCTCCCCACCAGTAACTACCAGAAGCATATAATAAAGGAAAATCAAATAAGTAAATGCAGAACATGTGGTGATAGGGAAGAAATAATAATCATATTATCTCTGGCTGCCCAGTCCTGGCTAAGAAGTAATATATCCAGATACATGACAGAGTTGGGACCGATATACACTGGAAGCTATGGCAAACACTATGGAATGACAACAGAAAAAAGGTGGTATAGGCATACCCCAGAAAAGGTCTCAGGAAATGACAAAGCAACCATATTCTGGGATATGCCAATACACACAGATAGATAGATCAAGGCTAATTGACCGGATGTAGTTGTGAGAGATCATCAAGAAAAAACATGCCTTCTAATTGAAGTATCAATCCCAACAGATGACAATATGTCTCTAAAAGAAACGGAGAAACTCTCAAAATTCAAAGATCTGGAAATAGAGATAACCCGAATGCGGAGTCTAAAAATACAATCTTGGTGTATTGCAAAAATCGGCGGTACTCAGAACTGCATGCATACTGCGTAAAGTACTGTCTGTCTGAGATCCTTGTTGTGACTTGACAGACAGTATAACCGCCCCCTCCCTTGTACACACAATATCATCTACATCACTATATTGGGTACTGTGCGACATCTTCATAATAATAATAATAATAATAATAATAATAATAATAATAATAATAATAATTATAATAATGATTTCTTTTATTTGCCACTAGGACGATAGATGAGGGGGACAATACGAAGACAGATATGAAGTGTGGGGATTTGCATATAATGAGATAATAAACAAAATGTAAAAGAAAGAGCGTATATACGGTATACAACAAACAAAGGAAGGAAGTATACATAGTATACAATAGTAAGAAGAAAAAGAAAGGGAGGTGATAGTGTTGTGGTCCTCCTGATACAGGAAGACATCTAGGAATAATCGAGGAACCCAACCGTCCAAAATTTCCCTGAACACCAAAGCCAAGTGCCCTCTCCAGTTCCTTTTCTCCGACTCACAGGTCTACACTTAGAGTGGTCCCATCCACTCTTGTCATTCTCGAAACTTTAACCCACTTTCAATAAATTTACTTGAGGACAGCACCTCTTTCTCCACTCTCACTTTTCTTTTCAAGGGAAACTTGAAAAATGTCGATGAGGCCTCTACCAAAGAGGAATGTACCTGTCCTCAAGCCTTTCAACCTCGTCCACCAGAGAATCTCTTTCGCCATAGACCCCAGGCAAAAGAAAACTGCATCACCTGCCTGCTTAAAGAAAGGCGGTGGGTCAATCATTATTATGCACTCGACCGATAGCGGATCCGACCCACACGCAATAGCAGCTGTTCGACATAAACCCACAAATCAGCAATACCCGGACACTGAAGTAGTGCGTGCAGAACGGTTTCGTCGCTCTGCGCGCCCCTCGGACAAGCTCGTCTAACAGCATATCCATGCCCGTAGAGTTTATCTCTAACCAGTAGCGCCCCCAGTATCACTGCCTGGCCAAGGAGATCTGGAAATTATCCCTGATAGTTCTTGACAGGAAGGTCCTCCGGAACAGACTAGCCAGTTCGTTTTCGTCGACGCCCGGAATCTCCCTGAGAACGTCGTCGCACTTTCCCGCCACTAATCCTCTATAAATTGCTAAATCGGAACATCCGCCGATCCCATTGCCCGAGTGGTAGGGAGCTGTGAGTGTCTGACGATACTCTAGGTGCCAGGCGCCCAGTCTCGGTTATTTCTTCCCCCAGGGCTGCAACTCCGTCAAGGAGACGAGCTGCGGAAAGACGAGCCTCACAAACTGATCCCACACACGTTCACCGCCTAGAAATCGTTGCATTAGTGCATTAGAAGCCACGGAATGCCTTATCCACCACCCAGATGGTGTTGGTAGCTGTCTGATCGCTTGACTATTGGAACGCGTCTTTTCCACAAGAAATACAATAAGAGACGTTCTAACCTTGTCAAGCAGTAACCGGAGCAAAGCACGACTGTCAGGCGATAAATGATTACGGAGGCGATGTAAGCATTCGCCACCTCTACTCGCCCTTTCAGGGACAGCTTCCTCACAGCCCAACAATAATAAAAGTAAAAATAATAATAATAATAATAATAATAATAATAATAATAATTTCAATTATTGGCAAATGGCCAGCAGTTTTAAGAGGAGAAGTCGATTACATCGATCCCACTTCTCAACTCGTATTTATTTTATCGAAGTCGATGGATTTTGAACTCGGAATGTTAAAAACTTGAAGAAATTCCTCTAAGCATTTTGTCGGCACTGGGTGTATGAGCAACAATGAGGGCTTTTTGTGACTTGCCTGATCTCACTTCTAGAAATGGGATCTCGATAATAACATTGGAAGTTGGCTATCTTTATGGTTGTAATCTTTGTTAAGAATGTATTCCATCACTGTATTAAAATGAGATTGGACCCCAGGTAATGGTGTTACAGTGTTACTATCGTATTCTATTGTAAGATAGATCTAGTCATTATTCAGCTACTTCCACAAGGAACAGAAAATATAGAGTATCTGGTCTCGAACTGACAGCAAAATTGTTATTGAGTGCTTGTCTGTGAGTGAGCCCTGCAATATAGGAGACATAAAGGGAATTCATAAACATATGGGAGAGAGAGAGAAAGAGAAAGGGGGGGATGTTGCGACTCAGACGAAAATTGTTCTAGCTCTAAGGTATCAAATATTGAGAAATCAATGGCTACTACATTTGGAGAAGGAGGAGATCGCCAGACCCGTGGAAAATGAATATTTTCAGAGAGAGAAGTAGAACAATAAATAACAGAGAGATCAATTAATCATTTGGATGAGATAAGTAAAATGTGAATGAAAGTGAATTCTGCTTCATAGAGGGGAAGTATATTCTAGAAGACAACTTGTTTTAACAGAGGGAAGACTAATTAACGAACAAGCGAGTAGAAGCATATTCGTCCAGAAAGTGAATCGTTAAAAAAGAATACCCGTCAGAGAAAGGAAAGCCTGAATGGCAATCTACAGAATTCATTATGTACTAATTCAGGTCAACCATAATTAAACATGGACTTCGCCAACTGTAACAGCCAAAAATATCTCTGTGAAATTTTCTCTATATAATCGCGTACAAAATAGAAATAATACGCTTCTATTCCTCCGATAGCAATGCACCCTCTAAAAGGCTGAATAAAAATATTAGTCTTGTCCAAAATGCCCTAGCCCTTTATAAAATACTAGCAGGCGTTCCCGGTGTTGCACGGGTGATTTGTTGAACATTGCAATAATTCCGACAAAAAAGTTTGAATGCGGTCAATAAATTTGAAGAAAATCGTTTGAAAGTTGCACGTGTAAGAGGGGAAAAAGTTGAAAAAATACCAGTTATACGCGGTTTTCCCGTTTACGCGGTTGAACTTTTAAGCAATGTTATACTTAAAACCTGCCCGTAAACATGAGTAATGAGGGTGTGAGTTTTTTTTTTAAATCGGTTTAGAGGTTTTGGCGCTGCAGGTAAGTTACAGACACCGTTGTCAGTTTATTTTACCTTGATTCTTCTACCTGGAATTGTGACCGATAGATAGTATTAGCAATTGGAAAGACCGTAACCGTACTGTCCATAAACATTCTTTACCACTTCCATACTTCTGAACTTCAAGTTGTAAGGGCAATTTATAAACTATCCGCAAACCCGCTTTCGTGTACGAACAAGCTGTGGTTTTTATAAGTACTCAGTCGCACCCGGTGTTGCTTAGATGATTTGTTGAACATTGCAATAACTCCGAGAAAAAACTTGAATGCGGTCAATAATCTTCAAGAAAATCGGTGAAAATTGCAGCAGTAAGAGGAGAAAAAGTGGAAAAAATACTTGTCATACACGGTATACCCCTTTTAACGCGATTGAACTTTGAAACCATTTTGTACTTAAAACCTGTCCGTAAACATAACTAATGAGGGTGTGAAGTTTTAAAAAATCGGTTTAGCGGTTTTGGCGCTAGTAGGTAACATATAGACAGACAGACAGACAGATACACACACACACACACACACACACACACACACACACACACACACACACAGCTATTTCTTTTAATATATTATAGATAGATTAAATAAGCAATGCTCTGGCTACTACAGTCTGTTACCTTTTACCGTTAAAACCGTGAAACCGATTTTTTTTCAAACTTTACACACACATTACTCTTGGTTACGGGAATGTTTTAACTACAAAATTCTTTCAAACTTCAACCGCTTCAAAGGGAAAAACTGCGTATAACACGTATTTTATACACTTTTTCCTCTCTTACGCGTGCAATTTTCCTCCGATTTTCTTCAAACCTCGCGTGTTTGATAAGTCTGCGTGCCGAATCCAAATGCCATTAATGTTTTTTCCGAAAAGCGATCGCATTGACCTGTCAAACAGCGAAAATGCGTTTAGTTAAAGCATTTTGCCAGTAAACATGATGAATGTGTGATGAAAACAATCGGTGTAGTGGTTTGGGCGCTAGCAGAAAACATGCAGGCACACAAACATTCTTTGTTTTAATATATTAAGAATAAAAGATATATATATATATATATATATATATATATATATATAAATAAAAAAAAAATAAATGGGCGATCGACTTTTGTCAGATCGGACCTAGGAAACAATGTTTCCCCACTGGTCTTTCAATTG
>JAOPUL010003388.1:33063847-33075214 GCA_027564515.1 Octopus rubescens | reverse complement strand
CTCTCTCTCTCTATATATATATATATATATATATAGTAACAATAAGAACTATTAGATGGAGTTCAATAACATTTTAATGCTTCGCTATGATCGTTTCTACAAGTCATATGTAATAATTCGGTTTATCCCCACAAATAGTATATTACAAGCAAGGCTTGTAATATCCATGGATTTTGCGGGGGTGGTCGTTAAGTTCGATGTGCTCATTTCTTCAGGCGGGCATTGTCAGTGTCGTGTTGGCACTGATGTATACTGTGGTGATTTAACCCAATTTCGGCCCAGCATAGGGAGGTTGGCTGACCATTGGACGATTAAAAGGAAGGAGGAGGTGATATCTTATTTAGTTGGCTTGTTTCTTTGTTGTGTGGTGTGGTCAGGCGGACAGTTCTTTAAGATCTTCGCTATGGTGGGTAATTAAATTTCGTTCACGTGTTATCTTTGGTCTTTTTCGATCATGACTGTTTGGGGGCGTCATTAAGTCTAGTTTTTAGATTTTTAGACGTCTAGTGTTCTTGGTTCTCGTATCACAGGCTTCCTTCACAAAATAGGAATTGCTGCGGCCCGGCGAGGTGGAGTGGCTACTGCAGCGAGTGTCTCTGACCATTCTTCGTGGCAACGCCACCGCGGTCATTACCACGGAGCGCGACTGAGTACTCCCTCCTGCTCTCCGCTGCCTTGCCTCCACATTTTTTCTTTGCATTTCTTTTTCTTTCTTTCTTCTTGTTTTTTTTTATTCTACTGATTTCAAGGAATCAACTCTATTCATTTTATTAAATTTCTACCTTTATCTGTTAGTCATGAAATAATTGTTATTGAGACAAACTCAAAACGTATAAAAGGGAGGAAATTTGAATGTTTTTCAAAAAGTTTAAAGTATAGTAAAGAAATAAATTTTACACATTGGCAAGTGTAAATTATTTGAAAATGCAATTGAGCAACCAACGATGAAGGGCGACACGCTAATAAAGCAGCAGCACTTCAATTAAGTGACGCCAATAAATAAAAAAAACAAACAACAACAAAAACAGTATAGCAAATATAATTCGATCAGCTTGAGATAAAAGGGATTTAATCACGCTCACATTCTCGCGAAACACCATGGCTACATCGTGTCTCTACTTAACCTTGGTGTTAGACAAGCGGGTTTAACATTTTTCAAATGATATTAATTTTTTTTAAAATGGCGATTTGTTCGTTCCCTTTTTAATCTTCACAACACTCCTATAAAAAAAACCCTGCTGTAATGTATCCTGGATGTGATTGGAATTCCGCCGAGGTAGATTTAACCTTTTCTCCTGTCGGAGTCAATAAAATAAGTACCAGTTGATCACTGGGGTCGATATAATTGACATACCTCCTCCCTCCCTCGAAATTGCTGGCCTTGTGCCAAAATTTGAAAGCAATTATTATTGAAGATTAAGAAATGAATTCTGTGGTAAGAAACGTTTTTAATCCAATTGCAAGTCTAGTCTTTAAGAATCGGTGAAGTTGCTTATACCGAGAAAAATAAGGAATCTTTAGTTTTACAAATTCACATGAAATTACTATTTTGGACTGAAAGCTTAAACAGAGTGTTCCTATTAGGTTTTTGAGCCAGTTTGAAGCATTCAAATCTTATCCACTACTGTGGCGAAGAAAGGAAACTTATATGGATACGAAATATATTTCGCCTTTTCCTTGACACAGAGGGTTTTATTACCTAATATTTCGGTATAGGTTGGTCGTGGTAGCAGAAACAATTGTACTGATGCATTCCTTATTTCCGTGGGCTAGGTGTCGTTATTCCAAAAGCCAGGGAAAAGGTTGATTCAAAATATTGAAATTTTGGAAAACATTATTTTTGAGAGATTTAGCTGTTATTTCAAACATTTCAAGCGACTACATTGAAGCCTCCTTCATTTTGCCGGCTGGTTTGACAAGCATCCATACATACAGAAATGAACGGTCGAGTTTTAAAACATCTAGAATGTTAGTATGGAGTCAGGTGTGTATTCTGAAAGCCTGGAGGAGAGAGTGGCTTTTTTTTTTTTTAAAAGATCGAAATTTTGAAGCAAAGATTTTTCAAGAATCGTAATCTCTGCATTTTTCCCCATGAAATTCTCTTGCAAAAAAAAAAAAAGAAAAAGAAAAGAAAACGGTAAAAAAAGATTTTAGTAATTGAAATGTTACTTAATGTTACTTAATTTCAAGCAAATTTGAGCAGTTTGCAATTTGCTCTTTGCTGAGCTGTTCTGGACGAGTAGTGAACCGGAAACAATAGCGGACATTAAGTGCCTACTCTGTCAACTGGCGTAGCTCATGTTGGAAGACGTTGAGTGCTACAAAAAGCGAATAACACCAGTGAAGACACGGCTGGAAACAAGTGATTGTGTAATAGGGGAAATCACTTGATTTAGATGACCTGACCCCTGAGTTTCACGTTTATATGCTAAACTTGTTCTCCGAAATCTTTGACAGATATCTACTGCAAAATGTATCAAAGTATCAGATTTCTCAGATCTGCGATCCGGAAAGAGATAGAACTGCTGAACGGCGTGGGAAGAGTAATATTACTGATAATTTTCGACCCATAATTCTGTTGAGTGCAGAGCTGAAAATTTTGGCCACGATGCCAGCAAATTGTTTAGCGATTGTCATCGGCAGTCTGGTAATAAAAGTAGAGAGATCTGTACGATCTCGGGAGTATCAATCCACAATAACATCGACCTCATCGTAGAGAAGGTGGGTAGCAAAAGGCTTCGGTGGAACTCTGATCTGTTGGGATAAATCGAAAGCTTTCGATGGAGTCAAAAATCGTTATTCGACAGTTTTCCTTAAAGAATCTGCTTTTTGTCCAGTTTTCCTCGCCACGATCATTTGAATTCACAGTGGCTTATGCAGTGTTCAGATTAAATGGTCACCTCTAAGAATCATAGACTTGCCCTATAGGGTGTGTATCCTCCGCTACTATGTGCGTATTGACCTTCGAGTCATTGATGGTAAAACCATAGATCCTGAAGAACATTCCGTTCGAAATAGATGCAGGGCAATATTTTCAACATATGGCACAATCTGTCACAGTAATGGTACTAGGAACCAAGGAAGTTGATGTCATCAGTACCATTATAAAGGAATACGCGGCGGTGATAGGAGCAAAAACTCATCTCAGAAACTCGGTTGGAGTGCAATTCAGCAAATGGAAAATCAAATCCATGCTGATTGCTAGGTTGATGGGACGCTTGACCAGCAGATTGGTTAAGTTACAGGATTGTCTGTTCGGCCCAGGCTTAGAGGAGGACGGACACAGGAATTGGAATGAAGTTACAAGAAACTTGGTTAGTTTCCTCAACAAATGGGTTGAGAGAAAGCTATCTCGAAAGGGCGGGAAAAATGTGAGTATGCGTAGATTGTCTTCCTCATATATTACCAGTTGACTGTCGTGTCTTATCTCAGTTTTTGTCTGACCAGGTTGGAGCATCTGCATTTCCATTTCTTGTGGAAGGGACACTTTCTAATTGCCATGTAGTCCATCTGTTGCCAATATTCTCTACGCGGTAGGGGTCGGTATGCTGCGGTCGATGGCGTGTAGATATGTGCTGAGGCCGTGGTATTTGCAGAGATTCTTGGCAGTGAGCAAATATGGTTCTTCTCTGTCAAGCATGTTTTTTTTTCATAACTCATATCTGTCGGAGCTGCAGTCCTGAGTCAATAGAAGACCGAGACAAGGTAAATGACATCTGAGAAATAGTCAGGTGCTCACATATCTCTACCGGTTGAGCAATACTTGTAACTTACATGTTAGCATTCTAAAGAGGACGAGTGATAAGGAAATGAGTGCTACAAAAAGCGAATAGTGTTGAGTTGTTCTTCGAAATCTTTGACAGATATCTACGGTGTTCTACGGGGTAACTTTGGGCGTCAATTAAAATCGACTAGTTGGTCCTTTTTTAGATCGTGGACTATCGATAACTTTCAGAAATCCCTGACCTAGAAGTTCTATCGGGGAAATTGCTGGTTTCAGAACAAACCCAATAGGAATAGATGTACCATTAATTGAGCCTATTCGAGATGCACATAAGTGTGACGAAATAGTTCGTCACACACTGCCTCAGTATTCGAACATGGCTGACTCTTGAAGTTTTGTCGAACAGCTGTTGTCGCCATTAAGACAGATTTGTGTATCTACCGAGTCCATCTTGAAGATCGCCCCGCCACATTTCTTTGACTAAGAGAGGCAGGTAGTTTCCCTTTATTCTGGTGGCTCTGGCGAAAGAGAATTTGTGCTGGATGAGACGAAAAGTACTGAAGACGGGCACTTTCTCTTTTCCTCCTAGTTCCACTTCAAGAGAAAGGTGTCGGTGGTGAGAGATATGTTGTCCCCCAGTAAATGTATCAAAAGGTGGGTAAATTGGCGAGTATGGGCCATTGTGGATGGGTGAACTCTTTGCATTATCATGCAGTGAGGACAGTTTTGAAAGGGCACTTAGCTCTGCGAGTATGGATAATAATCCTCAATTCGTAGGGTAACTTAATTAGCCATAGGTGACGATACTTCTGTAGGAGCAATATAGAATTTTGTATAATGTGTATGTTTTCAACTTCTCTTTCTCAGATATAGATATGCATATACTACATTTAAAGAATGTCAAATATATTAGATGAGTTGTTTATCGTTGACATTTCTGATATATTTATTTTAAATGTGACTATTTAGACAACAGATATTTCTGAAGTTATTTATTCCTGATCAATATTCCATACTTACATTCCGCTAATGGAAAATAAATTATTAAATTCGTTATTGCTACAAAGCGAAAGACGCGATGCGCTTCTAGTAAACAGATATTGTATTATTCTTTAACTCATTTTAATGTAAATCTATTTCTATTCGTAGACGTTGTTTACTATGTACATACTTGCGACAAGGCTGATAGACAGATCAATAGAATCAGTGGGAAGTGCATCCCATCCAAAACACCTTTGATGTCGGTGTTGCCGAAGAGATGCACTCCGATATATGCGTATGAAACCTCTCATTTCAATAGATAAAATGAAGAAATATTCGTTACAATGATAACCAAAAAGTTAACGAAAGGAAACAAACAAAATATCCTGAGGAAATATGCTCAGAATTTCAGTGTATTTTGCATTGCTATTAAAACTTCTAATGTTTGAAAAAGGTTGCGTTGCTGTATATCTAAGTGTGTCAACGGTTTTCTACTGCGTTTCGCTTTCCAAGTAATCTTATTTTTTCATACATATAGCCCGTAGCTTACCAACCTTATAACAACATGTTGAACTGAGCTGGACTGCATATTCTATTATCCAAATTACTTGCGACATAAGTCGATATTCAAAAACTTACAAGTAAACAAAAATTCGATTTGGATTTTGAATCTTTCAGTAGTTTTCAAAATACTAGAGAGATATTCGCATGATGAATCAAGTATACAAACATAACGAATTTAGTGGCACCTTTTTCTGTCTTTGGTTACATTTGTTGAGGATGAAGTGTAATAATTACTGTAGTTCACGAAACGGTTTTCTGTACTGGTTGGTAGCAGTCTTGACACGTGAGTCTTTCAGCATACTATTAATGTCACACGTTCTATTGCTTGGCTCACTAATATCTTTCATCATTTGAAACGAATAACCTCTATTTGACATTTAGTTTTTTGTTTATGAAGGAATGGGCTGACAGATGTGTTAAATTTATTTCCTTGTTTGGTTTTCAGCTGCCATGTCTCAACTTTGTACGACGGCAAGGTTATAGTGGGTTTGTAGAATATTATTGTTCTGAGTGAGAGTATTACGTTAAGTCCTAGATTAACCATGATGGAGCAAATCTAAAGATCAAAGGCGTTCCTGCTCGAGACACTGCTCAGCTATTTATTCACTTGCATGGCTTTGACTTGTGTGGCTTTTCATAACATAGATTTATGACCGATGTATGTAAAAACAGTAACAATAACTAAACTCCCGTTGGCACATTCAACCAACCCATCTGTGCCCATCTCTAGTCCTGATTTCGTCCTTTGAATTAGTACAGCTCTATTAGATTGTAAGTTATTCTGTGTGCTTGATGGTATTCCATAACCATAGATCATTACTTCTTTCACTTTTATATATCAAGGACTACATTGTCCAATGTGTTTTTAAGGAAGGAATAATATAATTTGAGATGTATTTGGTTTGTCATTTCATGCAAACCGAGAAACGACATCGAAACATTCTCATCGATTCGTGACAGTATTTTGTTAATCTTAATCGTGGATGGTTCGTTATGGATGCAGCATAAAGTTTGTCACCCATCAATTCAGTTCGCTCTGCTTCTCTGGTTGATGTAGACATTACTAAAGGCAGATATTCAAGATATCCTGTTTTTTTTCTCGGTGGTAGGAGTAGTAGGTAAGCTGATGTTGAGGCCAGGACTTTTCGTAGATACACTGAAACAATTTTAGAGATTGCCGGGCTTTGGTACTCTCTGACGACGCCACGTTATCGAAGTCTACTCACTGTAAAGCTTTTACTTGTATGGCTTTCTTTGGCTTATAATTTATGATTAATGCAAATAAAAATAGTTACAACTGCCAGCCACGGTGTCTATCGTTAGCCCTGGCTTCACACTTTGAGTCGGTGTACATCTTTTAGATTGTAAGGTATTCTGTTTGTTTGACGATATTCCACAATGATTATTTGTGTAAAGTTCAATTAAGCTGAGAGCAAGGAAAGTTTAGGATTTGTTATATTTCTCACTAACGTGTCTAAGTGCGAATATTTATTGAACAAATTAATACGGTTTCCTGGAAACCTTCTTGTTTTTTATGCAGTTTCTTATCGATCAAATACAACATACAATTGAGAATAATTTAATTATATACCCTTCCTAGAAAAGGTTGAAATTATCCCTCATCAAAGGCCAAATTCATTGAGTATACTTTGTCTGGAATGCAAACCATGGTAGCATTATTCCGGTCTTTGTATACACATCTGGAACTCTATAGTTGATTACAAAATTTGAACACAACTAGTAATCTACTCACGCGTTCTGCTGCTTTAGATGTACGAGAATTTAATATTCCATTTTCTCCTAATGATTTTCAAAATCTCATCGTATCTTGTCTCGATGACAATTGATAGAAATCCTAATATATCTTGTTAGCGTTGACTGAGAACTTCAAGTAAAACTAAAGCATATTTGTAGCTATAACATTGCACGCTAATAAAATCGAAATTAATCCCCTAAGTATAAACATGCAATTTTCTATTAAATTATTTTTTTCTAATTTTCTCGGTTACCTTCCCTTTTCTTTGGGAATCGTTAACAATTATCGCATGCTTTTATATTAATTTTTCAAGTGAAACGGTAAATTTCCCTTAGACCATTAAACATTTTTTTTTGCATACATCATTCCATACATTCTTTGAATCTTGCTGAGCATAATAACCTCTTTGATTCTGCTACCATCAGACGACAACTGTCAAACGGTTATTACTAAAGAATAGCAGCAAGGCGACCTTCACGATTCAGCTGACGATCAATAGCAGTTGTCCCAGATAAACTGACTGCCTCGCACTGTTACTAATCCGAGGAAACTGTATGATAAAATTCCCTCGTTATTCCCGTATCTCGGACACACTCAATTAACCATATTGACATGCCTTTATAATCACCAACGCATTTTTAATATCCTATTGTATCCTTTTACTTTCACTGCGTTTGCTTCGATAATGCTTTTTCATTGATGCATGAACTGCAAATGCCCATTTCTTTTGCCATCTGGAGTCAATAGAGATGAACAATCATTGATGGGTACCACTGATCACAAAAGATGAAACAACTGATACTATTTATCGCACAAGTGAATAGGGAGATTTGTTTCTAGGAGAAGAGGTATGTGTGTGCATTTGGTTATCTCAATCTCTGATAAATATACAATCACATACCAAAGGAAGTATCACACTCGCGAATAAGAGGGCTGTCTTTCACACATTCAGAGAACTATCTTTCGCATTTTCAGAGATATTCACTCCATTAACATTTCAAACAAATATCAATGAGTTGATTTCGCTGGCTTTTGCTTTCTCCCGTTGAAGTTTAAAGCTATGAACTCTTCTGTTGTTTTATACTGAATGTTCGTTAAAAATGATGCTTCCGTAGCGTCGAATTTTAGATGTTTACTTTTCGTTTCAGCAAATTCAAAAACAGGTTTCTCTTTATTTTCAGTTTATATTTGCACTTTTTTTTGCAGTCGAGTATATTTAATATATTCAAATATATTAAATATATTTATTGTTTCTAATTTAGGTACAAGACCACCGCTTTGAGGGAAGGGTTTTAGTCAATATCATCGACCCCTGTCCTGGAGCGGTGTTTTATTTTATCGACCCTAGACGAATGAAAGACACATTTTACCACACCGGAATTTGAACTCAGAACGTAATGAGCCGGAAGAATATCGCAGATCATTTCGTTCGACGCTTTAACGATTCTGCCAGTTCAACACTCTTATACCATTCCACTTAAAATATTAGCAATGTGTGTTTTCTGTACCGGCATAAATTGCTTCGGGAGAGTAAGGAATGAGAGCAGTGACCTTTAAGCTTATCCAGAGACGGTTTGTAAAGGACAAAAAAAAAGAAGTGAAATGGCAACAATCAGAAGTCAAAACAGCTACAAATCAGTAGTGACTGAACTGGAGCTTTATTTTAAACCAAAGTAGATCTATTTATATTCTTTGATGAAAACATAGGCTGTCCGCTAGCAGACTTCAGAAATACAAATATGTAATTACATTTGTAATTAGGTGCGGCCCAAAGAATTCTGTTTTTAAGCTAAATATTATTCAGACGTATTGTTCATTATAAGCCGTATTTGATGTTTTCGCCGAATGAATCGGCACGAAGCAAAGTTTGTCCTTGCATTTGTATTCTTCAGGCTGACCTTCTCTATAATGCTGTATTTGAATCATTGACAGTGAAGTGGATATCCAGTTATTGTTACAAGTAGTGATATCCTTAATGTAATTACTCATGAGAAAAAGTCTAAATACTGAAGGGAAACGATTATCATATTAGTGTCTACCGATGATTGTTGTAAACATTAAGTTTATCCTATCATCGAGCCTACATATTTAGGATCAAATGCATTAAGCTCATTGACAGCACCTCTAGAGGAAAGTTCCTTGAGTAGTTAGGTACTGTTGCAGTAGCAGCCAGCCAACCAATTTGTTATTCAGTGAAGAAAATATTCCTCTCCTTCACCTGTATATAATCTGTCATAAACGGCAACACCACAGTTGACGATGTAGTATGAATATTTGTTGCCAAAACCAGCTCGGCTTTTGGATATTTATAGAAGACATAAAATAGTTATATAGAAATTTATGAACAGTATTGATTAGTTTCCGATGTACAACGCTAATCAGTTGTTTGTTTATTAAATATATTTTTTTTTGCTCAGAATATAAAACGTTTTCATTCTGACATAATTTTTCAGATTTTTCAAATTATGTGACTAGAACCGACAATAACTAGATTCAATGTATGATTAATAGCATAGGAATATAATTGATTAAATAAACTTCATTATTCAAAGTGTACCAAAACTTTTTAGCTTTGATTGTTTAAAAAATATTCCAGTGTTTAACTTTTGTGTTTACAAAGTAAGTATATTGGAGATGTAGACGAGGAAATGAATAGGGTAATGGATAACGAATTGAAATTTCGGTGGTTCGTATCTTGTTCCTTGATAGGTTTGTATCGATAGCAAAGACAGAACTCTCGAATAACAAAGTCCACCTAGCCGAAACTAGATCCCACAAAGTAGGAACAATTCGTTAGTTTATGCAGTAATAACGTTGTGCGATTGATAAATGGTTCATTAGCTTGCAGCTCTGGGTTCATCTCCAGCTGCGGATATAAAAATAAGAAGCAGAGGCCTTACCAAACTGTTCTTCCTAAGAGATACACTATATGATTCTGAAACATGAAACAAAACAAAGTGAGGTAAAGATCCCTTGGAGATAATTATTGATTCCCGCAGTTTTCAATACATACCAATGACTAAATTGTGAATCATAGAAAGAATTGCTGTTTGAAGATCGATTAATTTCTCTTACAGTTATTGCTGATAATTAATCAGTAGACCATACATCTTTATAGATCCCTCTGTATAATCTACGTAATCAGAAAATGACTGTCAGGTGTATGGCATGGATTTTAATAAGGGGCGAACATCTAAGAGGAAAAATAGGTTCAGAAGAGTTCGATAATATTGCTCTGGGATTAGTATATTATTTAAGAAGGCGAGTGGGGGGGGGATACTTTTATTGTAGAAGTTCTCATTATTAACACTTACATTTGCATAGCAGTTAATCTGTTCTCAAGTTCTTTGCATAGAAGACTGTTTGAATTGTAGGCATTCGGCGGCTTAACCACCACTTAATAATAATTCTTTAATTTGCTACCAGGGTGACGGAAGAGGAATTATACTCGGTATACAACAAACAAAGAAGGAAAGTATGCATGGTATACAACAGTAAACAGAAAAAAAAAAAAAAAGAAGGGTGATAGTGATGTGGGCCTCCTGATACAGGAAAAACCTCTAGGGATAATCGAAGAACCCCACCATCCAAGATCTCCCTGAACACCAAAGGCAAGTGCCCTCTTCAAATTCCTTTTCTCCGACTCACAAGTCTACACTTAGAGCGGTACCACTTTTGCCATTATTGCAACTTTCGCCCACCTTTCAATAAATTCCCTCAAGTGAAATTGGAAAAAGTCGATGAGGCCTCTATAAAGGAAGAATGTATTTATCTTCATGCCTTTCAACTTCGTCCATCAGACAACCTCGTTCGCCACATCAATCAGGCAAAGGAAACCTGCCTTACCCGCCTGATTAAAGGAGGGCGGTGGGGCAATCATCACTATGGACTTAGTCGATAGAAGAATCCGTCTCATACGTGACAATAGCTAATCGACATAACCTCACAAGTCAGCAATGCCCGGACATTGAACGAGTGCGTGCAGAACGGTTTCGCCGCTCTGCGCGCATCTCGGACAAGCCCGCCTGACAGCACATTCGTGCCTGTAGAGTGTATCTCGAACCGGTAGCACCCCCCGGTAGCAGTGCCAGGCCAAGGAAATCTGGAAATTATCCATGATAGTTCCTGACCGGAAAGTCCTCTGGAACAGACTAGTCAGTTCGTTTTCATTGACGCCCAGAGTCTCCCCGAGAACATCGTCGCACTTTCCCGCCAATAATCCTCTATACATTACTAAAGCGGAACAACCATCGATCCCATTGTTGATTATTAATTATTATTATTATTATTATTATTATTATTATTATTATTATTATTATTATTATTATTATTATTATTATTA
>JAOPUL010003388.1:32882425-32898026 GCA_027564515.1 Octopus rubescens | reverse complement strand
ATCATCATCATCATCATCATCATCATCATCATCATCATCATCATCATCATCATCATCATTATCATCATCATTGTCATCACCATCATCATCGTCGTTGTTGTCGTCGCTGTCAATCTCGACGTCGTCGTCGCCATTATCATCATCATCAGCAGCAGCAGCAGCAGCATTGTCATCACCATCATCATCGTCGTTGTTGTCGTTGCTGTCAATCTCGACGTCGTCGTCGCCATCACCATCATCATCATCATCATCATCATCATCATCATCATCATCACCATCATCATCATCATTGTCATCACCATCATCATCGTCGTTGTTGTCGTCGCTGTCAAACTCGCCATCATCATCATCATCATCATCATCATCATCATCATCATCATCATCATCATCATTACCAGTAACAACATTATCCTAATCATTAACACAAACATATAGCCATATCTTCATCGTTATCCTATTCTTCCTTCACGATAATCTGTTTAAATCCATTTGTTTTAGTTTTCTTATATTATAATCCTATGTCACTTATTCTTCTTGTATTTGCCGTTATATTGCATTAAATTATACTATATTTAAATTGATATTATATCATATCATATCATATCATATATTATGTTGCATTATATCACACCATAATGTCATGCTAATTGAATAGTATGTTATGTTATGTTATATATTATCAGCTGAAAGTTATTTAAAACCAATAATAATGAATTGCACCTTCCTTTATGTTTATAAGATTTTCTTCTTCTTTCAATTTTGTTTTCATTTCTCGTCGAGCGTCTTCCCGATTCCTAGAGCAAAGAAACTCGCTGTATACATTGGTAGGTCATTAAACTAAACACACTAGTTTGTTTATTTTTAGGGTGAAATGAAGTTATATGGAGAAAAATGAAATAAAATAAAATAAAATAAATGGAGAAAATAAAATAAAATTAAAATACATAGGTAGTAATAATTCTCGCATCGGCAATGCCCTTCTTAATACGTGTGTCGTACCAGAGTTAAGACTTTTTTTTGCACTTCTTGCAGGAATGGTAAGCCATGGATCATTCTCAAATAATTCTCAGTTCCTTTCTTGATCATTTCTAGTGCTCCTACGATCATTGGTATTGTAACCGCCTTGAGATACCACATTTTCTTAATTTCAATGAGCAAGTCTTTACATTTTCTGAGGTTATCAAATTCTATTATCAAGATATTATGATCGCAGGGAATGCTCATGTAGATCAATAGACGAACATTTTTGTTTTCGTCTTTCACACTAATATCCGGTCTATTAGCATTGATGGTTCGGTCTGTATGTACTTGAAAGTCCCACAGAATCGTTACATTTTCTCCCTCAGTTACAGGCACAGTGTGGTGATTATACCACTTTTCGGCTGTTTTGATCTTATAATACCAACATATTAGCCAGTGTAGATAATGGCCAACTCTATTATAAATTGATTTATATTCTACTGGTGCTAAGTCTTTAAATCCAGAGATAAGGTTGTCCGGAGTTTCAATCACACCATTGCAGAATCGGCATTTTGGATCTGCTTCATTTATTTTCACATTGGCTTGGTAGTTCCGAGTCAATAAGCTTTGATCTTGAGCAGCTAGGATGAAACCTCCATGCTCTGCCTTTAACCCTGAACTCTGTAGCCATTGATAGGTGTGCTTCTGGTCAATATCAGCTTCTTTTTTCTACAGTCCACATATTTGCTGTGCAGAGATATCTCCTCCCACCTATCAATCAATTGCTCGTGCGCTTTTTTCTTTGCCATTGATTTCACCTTTTTTTAAGATGTCCAGCAATTTCAAGATACATGAACGCGATATGTTGTCGAAAGCTTTTTTGTAATCAATCCCTGCGGAAGTGAGATTTCTGCGCTTGGAGTGACGATTCTGAAGGATCATGCAATTAATCAGGAGTTAATTATTATTATTATTTTATTTGACACAGGTTCAGTCTTATTCCTGCTAAGATTTCTGTGGCGAGCTGGTAGAATGTTTAGCACGCCAGGCAAAATACTCGCTGTCCCTAATAAAGCAGTTTTCTGAGCAAGTTCTACTCTTATGTCAATCCCAGTTTTTCCAGTAAATTTCTCAAACCAGGTCGTTAATATTCCGAATGCCCTCACAACAATTAGGATGACAGTTACTTTCTTCATTGCTCACATTCGTACATTCTCATCACTTAAGTGCCTCTGCTTCTCAATCTTTTTCCAGTCCCTTATCATCCACTCGTACATCCACAGCTATTGCAATATCTATGATATCTGTTTACTCTTATCATCATCAACATCATCATCATCATCATCATCATCATCATCATCATCATCATCATCATCATCATCATCATCATCATCATCATCATCATAAACAGCTACATTTCAATGTATGAGTGTGTATTTATCGATAATGGCATGAAATTGTTATGCTTTCTGGCCAATAACTGATGAGGGACGAGCATGTCCAAATCTTGTGTGTGATCTTTCAGTGGATTCCTTTGCCATTCTTCTATGCAATTTTTTACTCTTATTATTTAATGTAAAGCCTCATTTCTTCTGAATTTACGTTCTGAGTTCAAATGCCGCTGGGATTGACTTTGCCTTTCATTCTTTTGGGGTCGATAAAATAAGTACTAGTTGAGCACTGGGGTCGATTGAATCCACTATCCCCATCCCCTGAAAATTTCAGGCCTTTGTGCCCAGTATAGAAAGGATTATTTAATGTAAGGCCACACACCCTCCTTTTTGTTCCCACTCTCAATGGAACCCTATACAGTGGGGAATATTTGGTGTGATGTCTCTCTCTGTTGCTTTCTCTCTTTCTCTCTCTCTCTCTCTCTCTCCCTACCTCTCCGTTTTTTTCTGTCTATCTTTCTTCTCCTATCACCTTGCCTCTCTTTCTGTTTAGCCCTCTCACTTTACCATTCTACATTCTTCTTTCTTGTTCTGCACACCCCTCCTTTATTCCCTTTCATTCTCTCTATAATCCCTTCTACAAATATCCACATTTCTTTCTTTCTATCTGCCCCCTTTCTCTCTTTACTTTGCTTTCACTTCTTCCTCTGCTTTTCACGACTCCTTCCACTTCCTCACTCTCTGCCTTTCACTCTACCTTTCACTCCCAGTTCTCTCTCTCTCTCTCTCTCTCTCTCTCCCTTTTCGGTACCACATGACCATTCCATATCTCCTATCCCCCATCATTTTCCTGCTTGACGACTGGCCTGTTCAGTCATGCTCTCTTGGTCTATAACCTTAGCTTTTACTTTCAACCTAAAGGTTTGTCTTAGTTTTTACCTTTTGTTTTATCTTTCTATCTATCTCTTCCATCTTTTCATTTTTCTTTCTATCCTTCTATCTCTCTATTTTCCTATTCAAGTCCTATAGGACACCTTTTTCCATTCATGTCACTTCTACACATCTCCTGTCTTTATGCTGTCTCATAGTCGAAAGGCCTTTATATATTAATATATGTACCAACTACCCATGTCATTTTCCATTTGTCTGGCTCAAATTCCATTCTCATTTATCGTTTGTTTATGTTTGATCACTTATCCCAGCAGGCTTTTGATCACCACCAAAATGAACAATACTATTGATAATAGCATGAAATTGATATGACTTTTGGTTAATAACTGATGAGAGATGAGCATATCCAAGTCTTGTGTGTGATTTTTTTGTAGGTTCTTTTGTCGTCCTTCTGTGTCATTTTTTAGTCTCATATATATATATGTGTGTGTGTGTGGGGGTGCGTATATATTACACACACAAACACACACACACACACACATATATATATACATAGTGAAGGCACGTGGCTGAGTGGTTAGGGAATTGGATTCACAATCGTGAGGTTGTGAGTTCGATTCTCAGACTGGGAGATGCGTCATGTCCTTGAGCAAGACATTTTATTTCACGTTGCTCCTTCTACCTGGAATTGCGACCGATAGATAGTATTAGCAATTGAAAGACCAGTGGAAAACATTTTCCTAGCTCCTATCTGACGAAAGTCGATCGCCCATTTATTTTTTATTATATATACATACATATATATTATTAAATATATTTGTAACGGAGAATAAATAATACACCTTCTATCTCCATCTTATTTATATATATATATATATACACATAGATATGTGTATATATAATCGTATGCTTTCTTTTCTTATAAATGCACATGCATAATTGCTGCATTATTGCCTGCTAATATTACTGTGCGTTCGTAGTTTTATCATGTATATCAGACCAGCTTCTGCGACAATTATGGAAATAGAAATTGGCCATATATTGTTAGACAGTACAGCAAATAATTTGCTGAATTTCATATATAATGTAGTTTTAGAGAATATGAAACGTTTCATTATTCCTATTGTGGAATTTGTGAAGATTTTCCTGTCAGAATCCTTTTCTTCTCAAAATATCTTGCCTATGGGTTACGGATCTGTTTTGGACTCATACTAAAGTGGTTTTAATAAAAGAGAGAGAGAGAGAGAGAGCGGAGGGGGAGATAGACAGACAGAGGAAACCCCATTGGTCAACAAGGAGACGGGTGGATATGGAGAGATAGACAAACATAAAGAAAGACAGACAGGAATACAGTGAAACATAACAGACACAAGTACGGACAGAAATAGATATAGGAAGAATGGTGAGAGGGAAGAAAGAAAATCTATAGAGTGTAGCAGGAAACGATTCTTTTTGTGGTTAAATATTCCGTGTCTCTCCAATAGCAGAGTGCTCCTAAATCTCTCATTATTATTTACTGTATTATATCGGAATTCTTTGGTAAATGGTTAAATTTTTAATATAAACGAAAGTAAATCTAACACGCTGGTAACAAACAATGACAACATAGTTGTACTTTTCATCTATGTTTTATTGTTTTAGCAATTTTCAACTTCTAAATACGACAAATGTCGCCTCTCATATGTCATCCTTCGCTAAGTGTAGAGGCGCTTTAATTATTTGAGAAATGTCTAATATATGTCTTTTTTATAGTGAGACGAAAACAGTACATTGTTTCATTTTGTCTACAGTAGAATCAATATGTATATACATAATTTATTTACAACTAATGTTTTTATTTTGATTAGTGATAATTGTACCACATGAGATATTCAGCAATCCTCACTGTTTTATTCAAACCTAGATCATAACGATACAGTTCATTGCAAAAAAACAAAATTAATTGAGAACCCACGTAGTTGAATAACAAATATCCTGCCGGTGCCTGAATGGGATTAGTTTTATACTATCACCATTATACCTACACATTAATCTTATCGGGATAAAGAGTATATTTGGTTGTTTTAATTTATGTCTTCTGATCTAATATCACTATAGCTCAATGATTTGATGGTAATATAATTGATTAATACTCAGATGAGATGATTCGTTAATAAGTTCTTCTAACTTCTGAAAATTTAAGTTGGTTATTGGCACCGAAGGAAGGCAACACAATATCTAGTTTCTCCTCTGTCAAAATTAACATCCAACATGGATGGTGAATATTGATTTTTAATGCGTAAATCATTATTCCTTTGTATTTATTGTATATATTTGCTAAATAATAGGAACAATATTGCATCTCCATTTTTCTGCGCTTAAGATTCTCTTAAAATTCTTAAGTGATAATCTAAAGGTATTTTATGTTATGAACATTTCACAGTAACCTCTCACACCAGATTACGGCACAGACACTAAAGGGGTGTCAGCTGGAGTTAATGCATAACAGAGGAGAAACAATTCCGTAAGCAACTATAGGTTGTCACAAAATATTTGTGTCAGAGAAAATTGGAGGTATTGACTAATGGAAGGAGAAATAATATATTTGAACAGCTATAGGTTGTCTCAATGCTGTTTACAATTAAAATATTTGTGTTTTGTTGCTATTGTTTGTATTACAACAATGCCAAATTGTGACGATGAAGAGGAGAAAAAGATACAGTAGGGTAATGATAATATTGATTCGTAAATGCCATCAACATAATGGAGAAGATAGTGGTTATGATTATAAGAATTTATGTTAAAAAGAATACTAACAAGAATAAAAGAATAAAGTTAGAAAATTCTTGTGTTTGCGACAAATATTTTTTGGTTTTATGTACTGTTCAATGAAGATTTCCCATCTTACATGTTTTTTTGTTTTGTTTTTTGATACGTTACAATATCCTCATGTTTTACATTTTACATTTTTTGTTATAGCTGACATTAAAATGGCTCGGGATAAACATTAGCCTGTTGTGTAAAATGTCATGAATATTTGTCAAAAATCCTTTCACTTTTATATTATTAAAAATCTAATTAATACAATGCTAATATTGAAAATATGAATTATTGAGAGAAATTGGAGATTCCTAGAATATTTTATCGAAGCAACCTGTCTATCATTTAGATGAATTAATGGTTGGTGCGTTACGATTATCAAATACACTACACATCTTCCGTCACAGGAAAGTGATTTCAATTACGGGTTGGTCAAGTTGTCGGCATCGCTAGTTACGTTCTTCTGTCAGTAAAATTATACTGTGCAATGTATATGCCAGCAACATGTTTATCCATTATGATTATTGTAGTATTGTGCAGACAAGGGAAAACAGACAGAAAGCGATTTAGTGAATGCTCCAATTAAGTGTAATTTCCCGGTTAGGGAATTAATACGTCTCGATCAAATAGTCTCGGTAAAAAAAAATAAACTAAACTTGTTATGTAGGAGGAAACTTTATCGGCTGTTTATAGTAATAGAAATTACTACATAATACCAGATGTGCAAGCTTACGTAATTTCATTTATGCTCACTTAATGCTTGGAGAATATGATGCAGATGTAAAGATAACGAATATAATGTGGATAATAGGAACTCATTATTAAAATTCTCAATGACTCAGTGAAAGAGCTCAATGGGTTCAATTAAAGTTTTCTAATCAGATGTCATGTCTTCTTCTAAATAGTGATCTTCATTGATTTCACTTCATCGTGTGGAAAGGAAATATTCATAACAATTCAAGTATCGATGTATTCTATGGAACAAAATAATTTAATGCATATAGAACCTAAATCATATAATTTAAGTATATACGAGATAGTTGTGTTATTTGACATTGTTTTAATAATCGCATGCACATTATTAGTAACTGTGAAATGGTGTTTTTATATTGATGAAGTATTAAATTACTACAAATTAAATTGTATATAAAATACAACTGGTATTAGTAAAATAATGAAAAGTGGTCCAATTCCGCTAGTATACAATATCGGTGAAAGGACTGTTTATGCTAATGTCACACACACACACACACACACACACACACACACACACAAATATATATATATATATATATGTATACGTAGTCGGGTCAATAATCTCTAATACTAGGTATGAAAACAAAAAGCCAGAACATTCAAACAAATTTTATTTCAATGTCCATTCAATACTAGTAAAATAATCCATTTGTTTTAATACTTCACAATTTTGTTTACATTACGTACGCAGAGATTTAAATATGGCGTCCATTGAATACCGAAGTGTCATAAAATTCTACTTTCCACTTGGAAAACACCTGTTAAAACTCTCAAGGATATGATGAAAGTATACAAGAATGACTGCCCATCAAAGGCAACTGTATATTATTGACTTCGGCAATTCAGGAATGGCAGTACGTGTGTTGAGGACGACAATAGAAAAAGTGGCAGACCAACGGAGATTTCTGACGAAAAAGCAGTTCGATGTGAACAATTCATTCGTGACGACAGGAGGATAAAAATTCAAGACTCAGTAAGTTTACTAAAAGTGAGCAAAGGTTCTGCAGTATCTATGATATCTAAGTTAGGGTACAGAAAGCTGTGCAGCCGTTTTGTACCCAAGTTCTTATCCCCTGAAATGAAAGATGGGAGATCATTAATCTTGGATTTGTTTCAGGAGTGGGGTGTGAAGTTCCTGGACAACATCGTCACACAAGATGAAACAATGCTTTCAAAATACTTACCTGAAAAAAAAAAAAACCTCAGCTGAGTGGGGAAAATATGAGGAAAAAGCTTCTATCTAAATGACAAGCGGCACCAGCCATAGACATGAGTTCATGTTTTCAATATTCTGGACTAGGAAAAGAATTATTAACACAAATTTTCTGAATAAAGGCATGGTCTGCAATGCTTCTTATTTTATTAAACTGGTTACTGAACGTAAGGAGAAAACGGAAGACACCTAATGTATCACTGTGGCTTCTAATCGATTTGAACTCGTTGGATGAATCATTTTTCAAAGTGGCGTTTGGTGAATTACTGGTAAAATGGCGAAAGTTGGTTGCAAACAATGGAGGTTATATTGAAAAATAACTTTGTTAATGTTTTCTTTACTAGTGTTGAATGGACTTTTAAATAAAATTTGTTTGAATGTTCTGACTTTTTGTTTTCATATCGAGTATTAGTGATTATTGATCCGGCCACTTATATATATATATATATACGCGCACCTGTGATGCACCTGAACACGTCATCAGCGATGTTTCCTGGAAACATTAGGTGGTTCAGGTATCTCAACATATGACACCCTCACCCAAGCGACCTATCCGCAGTCGATCAAGCCGTAGCTTGTGTCCACCTAGCACTACCCCTAGTAGCATTCTCTCTTCTAGGGTTCACATCTACTGATCCACAGACACCTTGAAACAACTGCCAGTGCCTCCACGACCAACCTCATGGAGCCCCTGCAACCGGTCCCTGTGATGCTAAGGATGCTGATGGAATGGCCTGCATACCTTCTGCATCATATTTCGAGGGAATCATCTTTACACACACACACACACACACACACACACACACTGACACAACTATATACATTTGTAGCGGAGATCCCGGTAGAAAAGCATGTAGCCAGAATTAAGATAAGGTACTCCCTACATGGAATAGAGGGTTTAATTACTTCATAATTTGAGATTAGAGCATAAAAAGCCGGATGAAATTCTGCTAAGCATTTTGTCCGCCGCTCTAATGATTCTGTCAGCTCACCGCCTTAACAATAAGATTTTGGTTTCAGATAAGATTAACAATAAGATAAGGTTTCAGATTTTGGCACAAGGCCAGCAAGTTCGGGTGGGGGGTCGCTTACATCGACCCAGTGCACAACTGGTATTTATTTTATCACCCTGAAATGATGAAAGGCGACGTCGACCTCGGTGGAATTTGAACTCAGAACGTAAAGACGGACGAAATGCTACTAAGCATTTAGCCCGACGTGCTAACGATTCCGCCAACTCGCCGCCTCAATTAATATTCTCATATTATCCTTATTACTTGTCGAATACTTTATTCCAAATTATATTATATGTGAAAAATATAACTGGTTGGTCATAGCTGGAATGTCTTTCCTCTCTATAAGTCTGCTCCGCTAGATCAAGGGACATGCTCATGGTTAAATTGTAAAAGTAACCACAACATAAATCATATTTTCAGTCCTTAATTAAATCAAATATTTTCCTCCTCCCCTTACTGCTCTGGAAATATTCGCGCGCAAAGTTTATAATATTTACCGGAAACAGACGCAGTTAACTTCCGGTTACTTCGAAAACTTAAAAATAGAGGTGTCAGATAAAAAAAACAAACAAACAAATAGAAAGAAAGGGACAACCTAGCTGGGGTTTGCGCGTTTCTCACCTCTTCCGCCTTAATTTCTGGACAGAAAGTCAGACAGCTAGTGACCGGTCAGTTGGTCATCCGGTCATAATGACGTTAATTTGTTGCAGGAGCTGTTCAATTGATTTTTTAATTAGGGGACTTGGCTGTCCCTAATCATCGGACAATTGTATGGTCAGCAATATGCAATCATTTCATACAAGGGGGTGAGGACAGTTAATGTAACAGTCAGCTCCAGCTGATGTTTGTCTAGAGTTATAGAGCTAGCCGTTGTGGTGGTGTGGTGATGGTGGTGGTGATTGTGGTGCTGGCGGTAGTGGTGGTGGTGGTGGTGGGGTAATGATGGTGGTGGTATGATGGGAATGGTGTTGGAGGAGGTAATCGTATTGTTATTTGTGGTGGTGGTGGTGTTGTTGTTGTTGTTGTTGGTGGTGGTGGTGGTGGTGGCGATGATGATTAGTGAAGGCGCGTGGCTTAGTGGTATTTAAGTGACGATCGTAAGGTTGTGAGTTTGATTTCTGGCGGCGCATGGCATCCTTGAGCAAGATACTTTATTTCACGTTGCTTCAGTTCACTCAGCTGGAAAAAAGTCAATCAGTTGTACCTGTAATTCAAAAGGGCCGGCCTTTTCAAATTCTAGGTCACACCGAATTTCCCTGAGAATTACGTTAAGGTCATGCGTGTCTGTGGAGTACTCGGCCACTTGCATGTTAATTTCAAGAGCAGGCTGTTCCATTGATCCGATCAATTGGGAGCCACATCGTTGAAACCGGTGAAGTATCAGTGGGATTTTTAATGGTCAAAGGGGGGGGGTGAAGGTAGTGGTGGAGATGGAGCAGATTGTGACTCTTATGATGACGATGTTGAAGGTTATTGTGATGATGGTCATACTGTTTTATAATGGTGATAGTGGTGATAGATAGTGAAGGCGCGTGGCTGAGTGGTTAGAGAATTGGATTCACAATCGTGAAGAGTTCGATTCCCAGACCGGGTGACGCGTTATGTCCTTGAGCAGACACTTTATTTCACGTTGCTCCTTCTATCTGGAGATGCGACCGATAGATAGTATTAGCAATTGAAAGACCAGTGGAAAACATTGTTTCCTAGGTCCGATCTGACGAAAGTCAATCGCTTTCTATCTTTCTATCTATCTATAGGCACAAGGCCTAACATTTTTGAGGAGAGAGCTAGTCGATTATATCGATCCCAGTGCTTGACTAATACTTATTTCATCGACCCTGAAAGGGATGAAAGGCAAAGTCGACCTCGGCGGAATTTGAACGTAAAGCTCGGAAGAACTGCCGCTAAGCATTTTGTCCGGTGTGCTAACGATTCTGCTACCTTGCTACCTGCACAGTGTCCAGAAATAATCTTTTCTACTATAGGCACAAGGATTGAAATTTCGTGGGAACGGGGCTAGTCAATTATATCGACCCCAGTGTTTCACTGGGACTTATTTCATCGACCCTGAAAGGGAAGAAAGGCAAAGTCGACCTCGGTGAAATTTGAAATTAGAACATAAGGATGGACGGAATGCCGCTAAGCATTTTTTCTCACGTGCTGACGATTCTTCCTTCCACCTTGTGGCCTTCACAATAACCATAAATAATTAGAAGCAGTTTAAGAAATATTTGCAAGAGAAAATAAATGAAAGATGAGTGTTCTGTTTCACTATGAACCACACCATTTCGTTCAAAATATTCGGTTTGTTTATTTACAAACAAGCAAACCCGCTCGTGCGCTGAGGAAACATTTAAAGAGTTGCTTTGCTTCTGACTGATATGAAAATGGCAAATGAAGAGATATGCACAAACATTTGCAACGTATAGGTTTATGATTGTGATTTATCAAATGTGACTATCAGACTCTCAGAGGGAAATGTTGCCTTTCAGTAAGTAAATTAACATCCCAGTGCTACAGTATGTATTGTGTAGGCACTATATTTCGTACATTTGACGCAGTACAATGCATAGAAATATCTAAATAAGTAAAATATATTCAACATATGATGGATGATCCAATAGAAATAATGTACCCTGCAACAGACTATATAAGAAACAATGCGTTTTATATTTGCATAATCACGCCTTGAGCAAAGTGGGACAGTGGAAATGTGTTGGGTCCATAGCCTAGAGGTGCGTTGATCGAAACTACACCCTGCAAAACAATGGATGATATTTTTTATATTTATACATTGCAACTGAGTTGTCTACAAGTATACCAACCATATACATGTATGTATGGTTACATGGATAGATAGATAGAAGATATATTATGCAATAAAAATATGTACAGGGTGAAGAGGGTCAGCAACTGACCGGAGTACACCAAAACTCAAGTAGCGTAGTGGGCAGAGACAGCAACAACAACAGGACTATGCGTATAGATGATAACTATTTATAAATGCTTCGCAGAAATGAACGCTTAAAGAGAGAAGAAAGAAGAATGCAAGCGGATGAGAGTGTGTGCGTATATATGCACATCTTTGTGTGTGTGTGTGTGTGTGTGTGTGTGTGTGTGAGAGAGAGAGAGAGAGAGAGAGAGAGAAAACGACAGATATCGTATTAAATTAGATTATTAAATGCATTCAGGTAGATTGCTTGGGGGCCTCAGCTTTAGACTTACACCATCGCTTGGCTAATATTGCAAGAGCAAGATTCTAGTTAGCTGATGTGAACGTTACAACTTTATCACTAAAAACCCCTGAGTTTTCTGTCTACTTAGGAAAACAAAAGCGAGGTAAGATTCGATGACTGGATGGTTGCTCTCTATACATAGATCTGTCACATGGATAGCCTTCTGGATATACTAAACCGAATTAGTAATGGAGGTTGAAATAGCGATTCATATCTCATAGTTATTGTATTGTATTGGCTCAGAAATTTTGCGACTTCCATCTATTTGAATCTCATTCAGCTTCGATGAGGTTATGGGGTTAAAACTACACATTCTCTCTTATTCAGTGTTTATACAGCTATAGCAAATCTCTTTTTATCTCACTCTCTCTCTCTCTCTCTCTTTCATTCTCACTTTGTGTGTGTATATGTAATATATGTATACAGACGTGCATGTATGTGTATATATATAATATGCATATATATGATAGGTATATGTATGTGTGTGTGTGTGCGTACGTATATATGTATGTGTAAGAATTGATTTAATGAATGGAGCAATAGAATATGTTCGGGTGGAATGGAGGACGGTATGTTGCTTCTTACGTAACAATAGTTGGCCATTCTCCGGTGAAACAATTTATTTCTTAATATACGATACCAGAAGTTCATGCAAAGTGCAACTTTCTCATCATTATAGGATAGCAATATTCCAATCGTGAGGTGGTGGGGGTGGGGCAGAAAGCTTGTATATTGTTTCATGACAACAAGGGTTAATGGTCTGTTTGGACATAGGATGGTTTATTGCTTCATATACGACAGCTGTAGCTCATACTTACACACGATTTGGTGTTTAGAAGCAGAACGAGGTTTGGTTGGTGTATATAAATTCCTGTATGAAAGAAAAAGTTAATGTTGCTTCAAATTTATTTACATTAGTAGCAGATAATAAACAGCTAACATCATCCACCTCTGCACCATATCTGATGCTATCGGCAGCACCATATCTGATGCTATCGGCAGCACCAACTGAGCTACCAACACTACCACCACCTCGGCCACAACCACCTCCGTCGCCACCTCTGCCAACATATTATTACCTTCACGAACAACCCTACTTTATTGTAATTTGGCATCTTTTCTCGTAGTACAAGTGCCGCCCCTTTGGGGGGAAGGGGATCTGGTACTTTTAAGAAAGACCGTTCTGTTGCATGCATTCGTGCTACGTCTCGAGTGTTATGATATCACAATATCTTAAAGAAGAGACGCTTTTTACATCTGCAACAGAAGAAGAATAGTTTTTGCTTCCCCTCCATGTGCACTTTACACCATCAGCCTCGGACGGAACAGACACGCGACTTGGTTAGTGTGTTGCACCCCCGATCGCAAGATCGTGGTTTCGATTACCGGACTGAATCCACTCAGAATTACCCTATATCGGACTGGTGTTCCATTCAAAGGTTTTGTCATGATCTCGGTCACGTATACTTCCTAGAACTCGAGACAGTAATGTCTAGGGAATAATGATTATGATTATGATGGGGTTACTCTCATTCCTCGAACTAAAATATAAAAAAATGTTCTTCCTACTCGCCAGTTTAATCTGCTCTTTACTTGGGAAGGAAATCTGCATTATTTTTCATTGATATTCAGAGAACAACTAGTTGTAGATGTGTATGTATGAGTGCATTAACCTCGTAATTCATTGTTGATTCCTTAAATATATGTAATGTAGCAATTACGTATTAATGTCAATCACACACCCTCTGGAAACATATAATAACATTTAATATATTCTGTTTCCCGTTCAGTGTTGTGTCAAATAATTTCTGTGTTTGTCTGTCAGTACGTATGAATCTATCTATGTATTTATTATGTGTGTAAGGCTCCTCCTAGTCTTTGTTTAGATATCTATCTAGAAGGAAATGCCAAAATAACACCCGCTTTGTTGTGAAGCCGAAGATCTTGCATTTGATTGTTTCTCGGCTATTTGACTTTGTAGCGAGAGAATGTCAGAGCGGAGTTGTACAAGCTCTTATTAGCTTAAAATTTCAGCACGGGCATTGCTGACAGCCATGGTCTTTAATCAGATGTCAGTAATGGCCATACTCGACGTCGATGAGTTGACAGTCACCAGGTATGTATGTATGTATGTATGTATGTATGTATGTATGTATGTATGTATGTATGTATGTATGTATGTATATATATATATAGAGAGAGAGAGAGGGGGGAGAGTGGGTGTGGTGTTAGAGAGAGGGAGGGAGAAAGACTCTGCGTGTGTGTGTGTGTGTGTGTGTGTGTGTGTGTGTGTGTGTGTGTGTGTGTGTGTGTGTGAGAGAGAGAGAGAGAGAGAGAGAGTATATTTCGGCTGAATCAGTGGCCCATTACACTGAAGTTTCCTTGAACAGGAAAAAGCTAGAGAACATGGTAGAAATCTCGTCGCTACGGACGAAAACATACAAGTAATTAAACGGTTGGACGGCGAGGAGTGGTTAAGAATTTCGATTGCAACACTATGGTACTGGGTTCGATCCAGCTGTACTACATCATGGGCAAGTGTCTTTACAGTAGAATTGTAGTTGTAATTCAAGGGTCCAACCTTGTAACACAGTGTCACGCTTCTTCTACCTGAGAATCGCTTGTCTCTGGAATATTCAACTAATTCGTACGTGTAATTCCACTTGTAAGTTATCCAGTTGACACTCGTGACTAGAAATCGACGTAGACTGCAGCCATATATATATATATATATACATATATATATTTACTAGAAGAAGTACTCGGTGTGTTTTTATGCGTTGGAAGATGACGAAGTAGCTTTTCGCAATTTTCTTTCACATAGTTTGCCAAATCATCACTGTTGTAATTTGTTTCTCTCAGCATTTCAGATATTAGTCTGTTTTCATTGCCACAAGTAACTTTTAAAAGTCCGTAATTCTGGAGCACTTCTCCAATAGCCAGGAGTTTGGCTTCTATGTTGATCAATGTGCTAGTGTACATCTCATCATCGTAACCCAAAGTAATGTCAGGAAATTTCTGTTATTCTTCAGACAGATCATCTTTATACTTTACCCATAAGCCGTTTGGATCACCAATTTTACAGTTGAAGTGGCCTAATTATATGGTACACTTGCCCTTGATTCTTAAAGATGGGAAAAAAAAGCCACATTCATGGATGACATTTGCACCAAATGATGTCATTTGGAATGCATTAGTGTATATCTGTATATTTCGAAGAAAATGTCTTAATTCAGTAGTTGTACTAATCAGCAGTCCCCTCAAGGGTTCTGGTGATTCAGGTAAAAGTTTCAACTTGATCTTTCCATTTGAACAGCACAATCCAGGTGACTCACCTTT
>JAOPUL010003388.1:32462813-32475972 GCA_027564515.1 Octopus rubescens | reverse complement strand
GTATGTATGTATGTATGTATGTATGTATGTATGTATGTATGTATGTATGTATGTATGTATGTATGTGTGTAGGTGTACACCCAAATGTAAATATGAAGGGAAATTTGATACAAATTACTAATTGTTTCAGATTCTAGCACAAACAGAATGAGAAATTAGTGTACATAGCCAATCAAAGCACCAGCCAACATCGTGAGGAACATCGTCGACAGCATAGGTTAGCGGGTATCCTCGATATCTTCGATTAAAAAGTATTTAGGGAGACATTTGTGCATTATATGAAGCGCTCTAGAAATGATGGGTTCGTTAATAACATTATATACACAAAATCCTTGAGAACGCACCATGTAACACTAGATGAAGAAATAGGAATAATTTCTGGTACAAACCAGCATTTAACCTAGCATTAAGAACTAATATAGCTAGAGCATACCTTAATATAATTGATTACTAATTCCCTCCAGAGCATAAGTATAGTAAGATATTAAATAGGAAAATGTTGCTTGTTATATCAGAAGAAGTTATAATGATGCGAGTTTGAATGAAAAGACGGGAAAACCATTGGCCACACTAATCATACAACATAAGAATTCATGAGAATTTCCCATCAGATGGTAACTCTTTGACAAAGTCGTCAGTATATGTCGTAAAGTAGAAACAAACAACAGAGTTGTGGCCAAATTATATATTTGGTAAGTGGATTAACATTCACTCAAAGTCTGATTTTATAATCAAAAGCATTCATTTGTCAGCTCTGATAAAAATGCAGTATGACGTTTTTGAAATTTATACAGTTTTTATGTGAAGGAAATTCTCAGCCACGAATATAAAATTACTTTTTTGATTTTAGGTAAGGCGCCTCTAAGTAGGAATAGTAACGTCAAATAAAGAATGTGGTGTAACGTTTATTTGAGCGAAATATTTAGAAATTTGTTTCAAGGAAGTAATCGTTTGAACAAAACGGCTGAACTGTTTGTAAGCCTTTTTTGTTTAATTCCTAGCATTCTGTCTTTTCAATTCAAGTTCGGGGAGGAAATAAATTGGTTTCGAAGTGTTAGAAAAATACTTATAAAACATTGCTTAAACACCAACGCATTTTCATGAGAGAACATTTCTTACAGTGAATTCCCTTTTATGGGATTTAAAAGACGAATACAAGTTTAAAAAGGCATCATAGGCATAGTTCTACGAGACCAAAAACGAAGCGGAAAACATGAGCTCGAAACAGTCATATTTCTATGTATTATTCCAATAGTATTAAAAAAACCCTTAAAAATCAACGTTTCCTTCATATGTTTCACAAAATATTTCAAAATATATTCAAACATCAGATAATTCGTGAGAAATCTCGGATTACCAGCAGCAAGAGCGGAAACGTGAAACTGAGAGTAGTGGCAATTACGAGCCTTTCGGTATTACTGTATTAATGAATACTCTACATTGACCTAATGAGAATGCAAGTGTCAATTTATTCCTTCGATTGAATAATTTATATATATTTGAATAATTTAAACGAAAACTTGCACTATGTCCCTCCAGAATCCAATCATTCTAGATCAGTCATCAATCAAATAGTGAAAATTGTGTCTATTCGAGTCACTAAGTTATCTGAAACTCAGCAAATCTTTGACAACATAGCTGGCTATTACGATGGGACTCTTAGCAGAAGTGGTTATAATGAAAAGATCACTTATATTGCGAACCCCAAATCACACTAGTATTCCACACTGTGAAACTACGGATAAATCAAAAACGTAAAGTTTTACGCCTAGACACACAAAACCATCTTAAACGGACATGGTTAACTCTAAATTCCTAAGATTTAAGACTACTACAAATTCTATTAGTAATAGAATTACTACCTGCATTTCCAATAGCGCTAGAATTTAGAAAAAAATATAAATATAAAAAGTACCTGCTTTAATCCCCCACTTAATCTCTAGGATAAACTCGTCCACCTAAAACGTTCTTTACTCTCCTTAAAACAAATTTTCACGGCACCACAAATATCAAATATTTAATAAATATACTGTTAAGCTATCGTACTCTACAACTCCCAACCTTGCAGATACCATCGCTGGGACTAATAACTTTAAACTAAAAAATACAAAGGTTGTACATCCTCCGATACATAATGGTCAACCTCTAAATTCTACTGGTCCTGACCGGCAGCATCCCTGCAGAATGATTATCAACTGAGTCAAACTGGCCTCTCGAACAACGATCATTCGTTGACATCTCCCACAAGAATTTCTACAGCTAACTCGACACTGTAGACACCAGTATAGCCAACACTGCGGCCGGGCTCGATAAAAGTATCGCTTACAAATGTCGAGTGAATACCAGTGCAACTATGCGAGAGTACGTAGGCGCTACGGCTAACGATTTTAAGAAACGCTTTTACAGGCGTGTCCACTCGTTCAAAAACCCTAAACTAGCCCATTCTAATTCATTGGGCAAGTACGTCTGGCAAATTAATAATCAAAACACCCAATACACATCACAATGGGACATAGTGAAATTTACAAAAACCAATCACGAAATATATAGGCGATCGACTTTTCGTCAGATCGGACCTAGGAAACAATGTCTTCCATTGGTCTTTCAATTGCTAGTACTATCTATCGGTCGTAACTCCAGGTAGAAGGAGCAACGTGAAATAAAGTGTCTTGCTCAAGGACCCAACGCATCACCCGGTCCGGGAATCGAACTCACAACCTCACGATTATAAACAGTTTAACATTAAACTGAATAGTTACTCAATATTTTATTACTTTTTGAAGCGTACATATTTGTTTATACTTTTATAAGAAGGGTGACAGTGACTTCGAAATTTCGGCCTGCTAGCTTTCGTCGGCTGTGTGTGTTATTTTCTTCATGCATTCCCAAGCTAGCACAGTCTAATTACTCTGCAAATATAGATATTTATGAATTGTTTTAGCAAATGAGTTGAATAGACATGGTTGTCTTTGTAGAGAGGTATTAATATTTGTACATTGGAGTTAAGTGCACATAGAGTATAGATTAAACACGTACTTCTGTAGAGTACTATGCTAAAACTTTATCCCCCACATCCATGATAAAACCTTTTGTTTACCATTCCTAATCCCTTATCCAGTTGGGTCACCAGGGCAGAGCGCTATGAACTTGGTATTTCTGAAGCGTTATGTAAAGAAAGTCAGCTTAGTAAGGAACATCCCTTTTTGTGCTAAAAGGCACTGGAGTCACTTTAACTGAAAACTAATGAAAATACTCTTAAAATTTCTAGTGCTAACGCTGCTTACACCGGTGAACTGTACCACCAGTTAAGCATCTCTGCATCAGACACGCACAAACTAGTGCCGGGAACTGAATACGAACCACTAACTCATATATATTCTGTTAATTAATTATACTCCATGTACATGTATACTGCTAGATGGTCTGTGATATTTAAGAATGAACTTCCTTGACCAGGGACAAAACGTAGGGCTGTCGGAAATGAACACTACGAGGCACTCTACTAATTCTGTCACCCAACGCCCTTTGATAACAATCTCCACCTCGACGAAAAAAAAACCCCAAAACACACACACTAAAAAAAACCCCCCAAAACACACACACTCAAAAAACCCACTCCCTTTTAGTCAAAGTATAAACTTTAAGGAAAATATACTAAAATATTTTACGAAATGTCTTATAAAATTTTAATTAAATTCATTCTGCAAAGGATATTTTCTTTTATCTCGGATATAAAGTGCTTATTTTATATAAAGTTTATTACAAAAATTATTACTTTAATGATTTGGTTAGTGTTTAAATAAAACAAAACATTTTAACCGTGTTTCTATAACTTCGGACATGTTCTCCGTCTCCTGCTAGATCATCCTACTAGGGATTTACTCTCATTCGACGCAGCAATGGCTGGACGTGATTGGAGAAGATCTCCAGAGGCTCGACGTCACCTTGGCGGGTGCAGAAGGGCTGGCACGGGACCGCCAGATGACGAGCACTGGTGGACCTGGTCGGTTCTACGCATGATGACGTTCCTGGGACCACTAACCTGGGATGACCCCAGTCCTATCAAGCAAACGCATGAAGCAGAAACAAGCAAGTAGCAAGCAGATATAATTATAAACGTAAGACTGATTTGGTGAGGTTCTGAAGCATTAAGTTACTGGTTCTGGTTAAGCAACATTGTTTTCTCAATATCATTTCATGTCACAATGCTGAGGAAAAACTAAACATCCATTAATTGTGTTTAGTTAATTTATGCACAAGCTTGAAAATATACTTTTAGGTAACAAATACATCTGATTGCTCAGTTGTCACAGCGAACCTTCTCTTTCCATAGTAACACAGACAACTAACATCGAAACTTGGTTGTCAAGGGAGCTAACTCTGTTTTGCATCAGATTTTTAATATTAGAGGTAATACAGATAGATTCAAGCGTGAGAAATCTATTAATGCAAATGATAGTAAAAGGTCGTAGCAAAATACCACAAGCTCAACATTCACCCGATTGTGCCACCCAACCAATAACATATTGATGTTGTTTAGCCCTAGGCCAACTCCGATCTAATATGATGACGTTATTGCTGTAACAAATACCATCTAATCTTTTTTTTCAGGCATAGTGTATATAGGACTACTTTATCCAATGTTCCTTTCATTTTTTTAAAGTCGATATGATGTTGATATGATGGCGGTTTGGCTTCTATAATTCCAGCAGATCACGCAACCACGTAGAGTTTACTTCGCATTTCGTAATGATATTTATAAACGTGATGTTGATTTTGATTTCTATAATATAATATAATAATAATTTCTTGGTTAGTCAGAGCATTATGTGGCTATGAGTGACTGTAGCGCTAATGCCTTTCTAAAACATATTGACGAAGATAATACATTTATCCTCGTTTATCACGGGTGTTCGGTTCCAAATATAAAACATCGTATTAAATGAATCGGCCATAAATGAATATTAGAACATGGGAAATTGGTTTGGTTCCGAAACTCCAGGTTGTCCCGAGTGTTGTGGATGGTCACTGGGGTGCGTTTTTGCTGTCCAAGCAGAATCTTTGACTGATCGCCGACCCGTGTTATCAGAGATCAATTCGTGATAAGCGTGACAAATAACAATTGAGGGTACAGTGTTGTCCTCGATCAGTGATAAATGAATCCGTGATAAACGAGGATTGATTTATTGACTTCGTAAATATTCTTCAAAAAACGGCTTCTCAGTTAATTTACTTAACATGACCGTCAAACTTCTAAAGGAATTGTTTTAGAGTTGTAATGGAAACACTCTAGATGAGTTGCCGACTATTCTTTTACAAGTTTACAGTCACTGGATGATTACTTATGCCGATGTACAAAGTTTCACGGAGATAGTTCGTCACTAGTAATTATTTCTTAATCAACTGGTACTTAATTCATCGACCTCGGTGGAATGAAATGCAAAATGTGGATCCAGACGGATTTTGAACTTCGATCGTAAAAGGTCGTAACAAAATACTACAAGTTATTGTGCTCGATATTCACCCGATTGTGCCATCCAACCAATCAAAAACCTTCTCTATCCATTCCCACCACCACGCCCTCGCTGCTGTCACTGTGGGACTCGCCACAGTGATTTCTTTCTAATGATTTTGTTTATAGGCAAGATTGTTTTCATTATTTTCAGCGGTAGCGTGTAGATTCGGTTGATTTGTCTCCCAGTATATTACTATTATTTATTTCATCAACGATATAATGAGTTGGTATCAGTAATTAGATTAAATTGAACTATTACTCGATTTGTACATTATTAGCAAGACACCCGTTTCTATCCCTCTGTCACGCTCTAACCGCTCATCACCTGGCACAAGGCCATCTCATCCAATGCCCCACGTCAAAGGATCTTTGTCTTGCAAGTTACTTGGTGACACGTAAAAAGCATCCAGTCCACACTGTAAAGTGTTTGGTGTTCGAAAGGGCATTCAGCTGTAAAAACCATGCCAAAACAGACCTCGCCGGTGCTGGTTCCACGTAAAAAGCACTGTCCATTCTGTAAGGTAGTTGGTGTTAGGAAGGGCATCCAACCGTAAAAATCCTGCCAAAATAGACAGTGAAGCCTAGTGCAGTCTTCTGTCTAGCCAGCTCCTGTCAAACCGTCCAACCCATGCCATCATGGAAATCGGACATTAAATGATGACGATGATAATGGAAGGATGAAAGCTAAAACTGACTTCGGTGGGATTAGAACTTAGAACGCAAAGACTCAGATACACATCACTATAAAAACTATTCTAACAATTTTTGCGAAGGCATATAATCGATTGAATCAACCCCAGCACTTTCACTAGTATTTTATATTTTATAGTATTTAAATAGTATTTTATATTTTATCGAGCCTAGAAGGATAAAAAGCAAAATTAACTTTGGCATTTTACGTTGTGAGTTCAAATCACGCCGGATTCATATCCCTACGATGACATGTTAATGCGGATACTATGAAACATGAATATTATGGGGATAGGCTCAAGTCAACGCTTTATTGGGAATGAGTTGTGTAAAAACACATATGTAAGGCTGAAAATTCTCATGGTAGTAAAAAAAATTCTCGATGCTAATCTGTGGCCGTTTAAAACCAATCTTTTTTACTCTTATACATTTAGCAACCATGGAGGGAAACACATAGAAGCTACAACATATAATGTTTGCCTTCCTAAAAATATTTGACCTTTGTGTAAGGACTAAAGAAGCTAATATTTTTTTCTTGCCAGTATTAATATATTTTTTTCAGGCTTATTTGATTTTTAATTTCTGCAGCTGGTTACATCCTTTAACATGAACTATTTCCTTCTGCGCATGCGTGAGTAGCAAAGTAAAGATGTATCGTGTGACATGTCAAGTTCATTGACCCGTTGGTGTAGTTTTATAAAATCGGGTGGATATCCAAATGCATCCGGTATCCGTTTTATTAAGACGATACAACTGTTATACGACAACGACTCTCAACTTTTCCTCCTTCTCCTCTAGTTGTTAATATTCGTTTTAGGTGGGGCGAATCAGCGATAGTTTAAGAAGTATTAAGACAGTAAACGTAGCCCTAAGTTGTCTTCATTACTGACTGTCTCACATTATTTTTTAGGTTAATAGATTTCACGACACCAGGAGATCATGATCTGTAACGTGGGTGCAAGGTTGCACATTTTGTGGAGTTCAGTCGATTAAATCGACTCGAGTACTAGATTTTATTTCATCGATCTCGGATAAAAGCCTTTTAAGATCAGTTAAGGAGACGATTGAAATAGGCTATAAATATAAAATAAAATTCGTAAACGAAGACAGGGTTAGTTTCTTCCGACACTAGTTTTTTTTCTTCTAGATAATTCCGTCTGATGCATAGAAAAATAAACGTTAATACGATGATAAAACGATGACGATGGTGATACGAAATAGAGTAAGTGTGCTATCTGTCGTCCATTGATGTGATTTCAAACTTTACCAATTTCTTTTGACTTTTAGCAAAGTTCCCCCATGTCTGATAGTGTGGTGTGATATTTCCCCCAATCTTTTGGGCCTGTAATATACCAGTGCTATACTTGAATGCAATCAATACCCTGCTTGTCTTTTTTAAATTTTATTTTTGCGTTCCACTATCTAATTCCATTTCAAACCCTAACGTCGACATTTAACTCATTGGATTTCAGTCACTGTAATTAGTGAGTTATTTAATTAAATATATCAAAACAAAGTTATGGCCATGGAATAGGAAATTGTATTGAGTTGTCAGACCGTTGTCTTTTACGATTTCAGCGAATACAAATGAAAGAGTCGATGAGCTTCCAGAAAATCAATAGAAAACCAGTCAGTGGCTTGTGTCTCTTCACAAATACGGCTTTGTTTGTGTCCATGGCTAAACACACTAAATCGCTCTGTGGCTGAGTCCGCTGACTTCAAAGTAAGCAACACAGATGGTGTAATTGATTGCTGTTATATGAAATACCTGGGAAAGCATTCTATTCAGAGAACCAGTGACTTTCTTTTATCAACTGAACACCACATGAGCAAGACATTAGGACTGGTTTTAGGGACCCTTTTGATAAGAGAAAGGATTAATTTTCAGTTTCTTGTGTTGTGCTGCTAATCGAGGGTTGATAGTACGGCTTTAATGACAAATCTCAAAAATAGATATAGTAAAACTGTTCATGTCTCTCATCTATGTATCAACCTTATCTGTATTGATATAAAGCTATATTTTACATAAAATAGCTGTAACATTCATTCGACTGTAGGTTGAATGATATTCGAAATCTCCAATCGATAATCTTCTGTTCTAGTTGACTAAACTAATTAATATTATTCTTGCATCCTCATCAAAAGAAATAACTGTTGCCTTATTTGTGCCACTGTATCTACCACCGTATGTACGTAATTTTATGTATATATATTTTGATAAGAAGGGAGGGGGAGTGATGCACGTGTGGCTGTTCTAAAGGTATTAAGGATTTAAATAAAATTTATCGCTAGTTCTTCAGAATTAACTTTGATACGAAATGATACTTATCCATAAGACTCGTTGTGTGAAAGAAGTGTTGATTAATCAACCCGGTGATATTGGCTTTTATTGCTGTTTCTGGCCATAGTACTCTGAATATGCTGACATTCCCTCGTATTTCCTGCATCGACCACTCTCTCGGAAGTCAAGAAAAAAGCTGGAGATTAGTTCGAAAGGTTAATAGGACATTCGACATAAAGCTCTCTATGGCCTTATTAACAATTAATATTATTTTCTGTGTAGTCAAGAAGGGAAGATAGGTCTATGACCCTTTATATATATTCAGAGTGTTCGAAGCCAGTGGGAGAAAGGGAATCAATTATTCTCAAATCGGAAACTTAACCTGAATGCTTACAAGGGAGCGAACTCTCACTCTTTGCACCCAAAGACTAGCTGATGATGTTAAACCGGGTCACAGAGTAAGTCTACTATCTGTGCCTATTTCACCATGCCGTTAATAAAATTAATAAAATGGGTGGTAATACTACGTGACACGAGTAATACTACTTAATTCAACAACCCCCAGAATAGATAACATACCAAATTGAACTTGGGGATAATGATGCATTTCAAAATATTTGCATATCGTGAAGCGATTTGTCTGGGTAACTCTTGCCTACGCTATCGCCCCTTCTCTAAAATTAAACGTTCTTTGGTCATTGTTTGTCATCTGTAAAAGTGACAATGAAAAGTTGATCAAGCCAACTCCACTGTATTCTACTCTTTTATTGGTTATGACTATAGATTCTCGGCAATAATCAGAATAACCAAAAGATGCAAGTTAATCGCTTTGTGTACAACCGTGTGGAACAGGATTTAATACTAAAGCCACGAAGGAATAGATTGTCAATGAATATATTTTACTTAACAATTTAGTTCCACTGCTGAATGTAAGAAAGGCCTCTGTAGCGAACCTTATCTCTCTAGTCGGAGAGGAAGTTAATGTACGTCGTACACTTTCAAGGGGTGTTGGTTGGTTTAACACACACACACACACACACACACACAATTTCAATGATACCAGATAAAAGATTTTGAGAATTAACAGCCATAAAGGGTTCATAGATATAAATATTTTATTATTAGTATTGTTGCATCACCGAATACTAGATTTTTTTAAACATTTAAATGGGCGGCATTCTTAGAAATAAACACTGAAGCCTCGGCAGATTTCGTTTATTTTCTTTCCACCTTTTAACCCCGAATCTGAAGAATAGATTTACAAGAAGTATTAACCAACTGTCACAAACAATAAAAATGTATATCAATATAGGCTAGGTATGGCAGCCTTACTAAAAAATTCAAGGTAATTCGAGACCGTGAAATCCCTGAAGATCGGTCATGTCGACTCTTTGCCTTTATGCAGTTATTTTTGACTTCACAGTATACACATTTTTACGTATACACATCGCCTTATCTCATTTCTTTAGAATTGCAAAAACATGCAGAAGCACTGTTTGTGAAAACACTGTGCTACCAAAACTGTTTTATAGTCTATCAGTTTTTCACTTGCTTGGGAACTGAATTAAAGTTCGTATCAAAGTCGAAACATTTTGCTGCAGTTCTCTATGATAATAGCAGTGACGGCTACGGTAACGCTAATGTTGTTGTTGTTGTTGTTGAAAGTGGGAGCATAGAAGGAGGGAGTAGAAAATGCCTGTAATTGCTTCGGTAAATGGTTATTCGCTAACTTGAAACGGGAAGTTAGCAGTTGTTTAGATTCGAGGCGGGAAGGTCAAACAAAGCTACATATTTCGGATATTTCTCTTGGCTGTCACCTAGTGTTGTGTTCAAGAAGTAGACCTGACTATTTCGTTTTGCTTTTGTTGCTCATTTTTTTTTCTATTTTCTTTTTCTTTTTGACCATTTTATTATTTTTTTTCATTTACTTTTTACTTGATGTTTCTTCTTAATATTGTTATAGGTTGTACGACAAACATCCCGACCATTCCTTCCTCTCTTTACACGTGTCCTCCTCCACTACCACCACCTACCTCTCTCCACTGTAAGCATAGTAATAACGATAAGCTACTGACAAATACAAACTTACAAACTTTGAAAATAATCTTCAAACAAACTGCATCTTGCTACATCCCACTCTCTCTCTATTTCTCGCTTGTCTCTCTCTCCTGAAGTAATGTTTGCCAATGAGTGCCAGCTCTCATGTTCTTCGTTACTTCGTCGTTTGACCGGCCATTGATAAATTTGCCCCATGTACAAAAGCCGATATTAGGAATGTCAAATAATAGTTCCTTCAGCATTCTATCCATCTCTCTCCTCCCACCTTCATGTTTTACTTGGACTAAAGCTAATGTTTTAGTTTGCCATTCCCTCTCACCCTCTCACCATGCCCCCCCCCTTTCTCTCACATTGCACTGTTTATTTCCTTTTTTCTCCTTTCTAATAATTCCATAGCTTGTTTGGTTTTACTTTTAGTTTCATCTTTTTTCTTTTACGTCTTGCGGGGGGGGGGGGGCAATTTACCTGAAATATTTCTGACATCACCCCACATATTTAAAAAAAGTCCCCTTTTTATTTGTTTAGTAATTCCATTTTTTACTTTTATTTTTCTGCCACTCCCCCCCCCGCCTCAAATCTTATCCCCCTCTGCCATAAATCACAAAATAAACTAGAATAATGTTGTTTTAACTGTTGAGGTGGCAGCAAGTAATTATTCATTTTCAATCATAACTCTCCCCTTTTCCTGTCGTTCTCTTTTGGCAGATCTTTCTTAATCACCACTTGTCCGTCTAATAGCAAGTGCACTGGCATGAAAACCTGTACTCAACATTTCACATATTATTCCTTCATTAGCAGCAGACTGTCGCCTGAAGATTTGCTTGTATAAATTTTCAGTTTGAAGCTGGTGGTTAGTTTGTTCACTGCCACAATACAACGAAGTGAAATTTAAATCTCTCTTTTGTCCCCTTACTAACTGTAACCGTAATTTAAAAAATATGGAAAACGTTAGTAACTTTTCTCCTTTTGCTAATTGATATCTTGTGTAGAATTGCAAGATTTCGTGTAAATCTGTGTAGGACATAACCTACTGGATTGCAGAAACATCTCTTGAAATTGCACATTTCATGAATATTGTATCAAGACCAAGTCCAGTGTTCATATCTCTCTAGTGACACGTATAAAAGAACTAAAACTCAGTTCTGTAACTTTACTAATTACGCTTGGATAGTCTGGGTCTTTTGATGGTCGTTTTTCACGTGTATGAGAGAGTGTGCATATATATATATATAATATATATAAGTATATTAGGGGAACTCAATATAATATTATTATTTATTTAATATTTAACTGTGAATCCCGGTGTAGCTAGCGTATATATATTGTTTAAGCAATATACACAAATACGGTTCAAAGAGAATAGGTAAGGTTAGAGATTAAACTTATATTCAAAGGCCTAAACACTCTGGTGTTATCTCATAGTAAAAAGATAATTTGGAGCAAGACGGAAAATATATATATATACGTACATGTATGTGTATATGTATGTGCATCTGTGTTTTTATGTTTGTGGATGTGTGTATCCATTTGTATGTGTATGTGTGTGTGTGTGCATGTGTATGTGCATGTCTATGTGTGCATGTGCGTGCGCGTATGTGTTTATGAATGTGTACATATTTGTGCATCTATGTGTGTATTTATATATGTGTTTGTCTATGTTGCGTATGTGTATGGATGTGCGTAGCCATATGTATGTGTGTGCCTGTGTGTGCGTGCGCATGGGTGCGTGGTATAATTTGGGGATAGTGTTGCAGAGAGAGGTGAATGAGAGATAGGGGAGATGGGAGTGGGGCCGAATAAGTAACTAGTTATTAGGGATGGGGGGTGAAGTAGTCGAGTGAGATGAGGGTGGTATGTTCCAAAGGCCGAACAACAACAACAACAACAGCTCATCTTGCCCCTCCCCCCTCTACCCCACGCATCCATCTACACTTTCTCACTAACCAATTAGTCACACCAGATAATCACCTTACTCTCCCCTCCTCCTACCCCCCTCTCCGTATATGTCTTACCTCTCACCGACCCTCCCACATCAGTAAACCAACACCACAGCGAATCAAACTTTACCGGGTCTTGGTCGCTTAGTATGCTAGAAATAGCGGCCAAATTTCTCTCCTAAATACACCTCCGCTGTTTTGAAAATTCGTAGAAGCCCAAAGGTGGGATGGTCATGGTGAGACACTTTCGATCATTTGTCTGCAAAATGCTTGTTGACTTGGGACAAAGACACCAACAACAGTGACAAGAACAAATGACACGAGTCTCAAATTGAGGCATAAACACGTGACCGCAAACAAGATAAATAATGGAGTAATTGATATATTTTTTGCTTGACTTTCATCTTTTATCTTTTATCTTTTATTTGTTTCAGTCATGAGACCGCGGCCATGCTGGGGCACCGCCTTAAATAACTTTTTAGACGTATGAATCATCCCTATTACTTATTTGTTTTTAAGTCTGGCTGTTTTGCCGAACCGCTAAGTTGGGAGGGCGTAAATACGTCAACACCGGTTGGTAAGCGGTTATGCAGAACAAACGCAGAAACAAGGACACACACACACACACACACACACACACACACACACACACACACACACACACACACACACACACAC
>JAOPUL010003388.1:32449511-32461624 GCA_027564515.1 Octopus rubescens | reverse complement strand
AAAAGAGAATCCATTACATTTTTTAAGACATCAAGATATGTTTGTATATTGAAAGAGAGCCTCTTCATGCAAAATTGTTGGGAGGTGGGGGTGGGGCCACCCTGTATTGAGTGCTCCATACCCTTCGTAGCAGGGGTCTCCCGATATCGAGGGTGGCCCGGGGAATCGCCCTTCGCCGCCCACTCCTATAAATCCGGCCCTGAATACAAATTACTTCCATTTAACATACCAACGCACATAACTATTTGTCTTACATGCTGTAATTTGTAACTTGTGACTTGTGACATCAACTCTCTTACTACTTTTATTTACTCCCGCTCTCTTTTCTCACTGACTCTCTCTCCACACAATATCCGTATGCATATATACACACACACACACACACACACACACAACAAACTTCTTTCAGATTATGTCTACTAAATCCACTCACAAGGCTTTGATCGGCCCAGGGCTATAGTAGAAGACTCTTGCTGCCCAAGGTGTCACGCAGTGGGACTGAACCTGAAACTATGTGGTTGAGAAGCAGACTTCTTACCCCAGAGCCACACTATGCCTGTCATAAATACATTAATTCCAAATGGATAAATAAAAACACAGGATTATCACAGCTGGAATATCTTAGATCATAGATAATTCTACTCAACCAGGGCTGTACCGGGGTTAAATAATAATAATAACAACAACAACAACAGTGGACTAAGGGCAGTTACTGGGACCACTAGACCCAGAAGTTGTGGCCCACTTTAGAACCAATGACAGAAGTAGGCTTAATTGCATATTTGCTTCCTCTCTTCAATGAGTTGACTTCACAATAGTTAAAAGAGCTACACTTCCTCTTTATAGCAAAAATGGTAAAAAGGAACTGTAATTAAAGACTAACAAAAGATTCTAAGCAAATTACTCTGACAAACGGAATTCTTATCTATTCAGATTGTTTTGAATTAATCATGCATTATCTCAAAGCTTTAAGATTTCGATGATGCAGCTGTTTATTTTTTAGAATAACATTGAAGGGTATGTGTGAGAAGCCAGATTTGGCTAGTTTGAACATAAAACAGGGAGAAAAGTTTGGGCCAGATTTGGTCAGTTTAAATCAATTCTGATCAAACAGACTTATGGTCAAAGACATTCCAGCCATGCCAAACCCATTTATTTAGTACATCTAGGACTATCAAACTCCAATACACCATTTCTTTGTAAGACAACATAGGTGCAGGTATGGCTGTGTGGTTGAGAAGCTTGCTTGCCAAACATGTGATCTTGAGTTCAGTCCCACTGCATGGCAACCCGGTCTCCAAAACCGTATCAGTGGATTTAGTAGAGAGAAACTGTATGGAGCCTGTCGTGTGTGTGTATGTGTATGTGTGTGTGTGTGTGTATGTGTTCGGTGTACCCTAGTCTAAGATATCATGTGATGGTTGTAAAGCAAGTGTCACCATCCTACAAGCGAAGTTGTTTGTTTCCAGTCTTCCAAGAAAACATCTCTAGCCATGAGAAAATATTACCTTGCTTGGAAACAGGTGAGGGTGGGCAACAGGAAGGGCATCCAGCCATAGAACATCTACCTCAACAAATTCTGTCAGACCCATGCAAGCATGAAAAAGCAGACATTTAATGAAGGTGATGATGATGATGAAACAGGATATGATTCGGGGGTAATTTGCAAGATCAAGTGACCTTGCTCATAGGGACACTTTTGTTGGTTTGGTTTCATGCTTGTAATAATTGCTCTTTAGGCCCTGATTAAAACCAGGTACTTCAACAAAGACAGACATCCCCTCTTTTTTTTTTTTTTTTTTGTATATCTGGAATATTTTTTGTATATTATCCAATGTTTCTTTCCTATTTTAAAATGATAGGGTGATTAAGTTGATGGAATTTGGCTGCTATATCTAGCAAATCGACTGACTGCACAGTGGCTTTCTCATTGGATCATAACACTTTTTCAGTATGTTCTCTCTGTGTCTCTGTTTTCTCTCTCTTTTCTCTGTATGTTCTCTCTCTTTCACTTTGTATGCTCTCTCTCTCTCTCTCTCTTTTCTCTGTATGTTCTCTCTCTTTCACTTTGTATGCTCTCTCTCTCTCTCTCTGTTTTCTCTTTGTTTTCTCTGTATGGTCTCTCTCTCTCTTTCTCTCACTTTGTATGCTCTCTCTCTCTCTGTTTTCTCTCTCTTTCTCTCACTGTGTATGCTCTTTCTCTCTCTCTCTCTCTCCCTTTCTCTCTCTCTCTCTCTCTCTCTCTCTCTCTCTCATTCTCCATATTTAGAGAGCCTAATTTATTAATTCTTTAATTAACAAGCTTAGCTCTTTGTTTTGAGCTAGTAAATTACGAATGTTGTATTTCCAGAGTGAGACACTAGACTCTAAACACAGACCCATGATAAAAGAGATAGTCTCTCCAATAAGCAGTTCTATTTCATGCTCTGTGGCTTTTGTTTGTGCGATTGGAGATTGAAGAGAGTAGCAGGAAATCATTGAACCACTTCATTACACATACATATATTTACAACGTCACGCTTGAGTAGGTAGATGCTGTGTGAATATCATTGATTCAGACTTCCTCATACTAAGTTTGTGTAAGAGTGCGTGAGTGGCGTGAGTGAGTGGCCATGATGGCTAAAACAAGCTAAACGACAAACCCAATGGGTTATGAAGCTTTACCATCAGCCAGGCTCCCTCCCTGTGTCTAGAGTTTGGTTTGACAAGAGTCTCCAGTTCCCTTTGTGTTGTGCTGTATGCATACATACAATCATCCAGGTGGTCCATTCTCTGCGGACTGATGACATTGAAGAATGAACTGCAAAACAAAAGCCAGGCTGATTGTATCCATGCAACTTGTTAAAAAATATATATTAGCGACAGAGGCAGTATTAATTCCGAGAGGTAATATTTATTCCCACTTAAATGTGGATGTTCTGTTAGAACAAACTACACTGCATATTGGTTCTTGATGCAAAATACACCAAAAGCCAATATGAGGGCGATATAAACAAGAGTGCATTTGGCACCAAAAGCCAATATGAGGGCGATATAAACAAGAGTGCATTTGGCACCAAAAGCCAACATGAGAGTTTCTCTCGTGGTAAGTACCGCAATATAGTTTGTTCTAACAGGACATCCACATTTAAGTGGGGAAAAATATTACCTCTCTGTATCCATGCGGTACCTCACAGAAGGAACTGGAGAGTCTTGGCAAGCCGACCCCTCAGACACAGGAAGGGTACCTGGCTGATATTTGGCTGAATAAGTAAAGCTTTATCTATAACCCAGTGGATTTGTTTATCCTTTTATCTTTTACTTGTGTCAGTCATTAGACTGTGGCCATGCTGGGGTACCGCCTGGAAGAATTTTAGTTAAATGAATCAACCCCAATATTTTTTATTTTTTTAAGCCTGGTACTTATACTATTGGTCTCTTTTGCTGAACCGCTAAGTTACAGGGATGTAAACACACCAATACCGGTTGTCAAGCCACAGTGGGGGACAAACACACACACACATATATATATACACATACAGATACAATGGGATTCTTTCAGTTTCCGTCTACTAAATCTACTCACAAGGCTTTGGTTGGCACTAGGCTATAATGGAAAACACTTTCCCAAGGTACCACGCAGTGGGACTGAACCCAGAACCATGTGGTTGGGAAGCAAACTTCGTACCACACAGCCATGCCTGTGCCTATACTGTTTAGTTTGTTTTAGTCATCATGTCTTCAGCATCAGCATCCTCATCATCATCATCTTTTAACGTCCGTTTTCCACGCAAGCATGGGTTGAACGAATTGTGGTTGATATTGTTGTTGTTTAATCTCAAGTCGATAGAATCAAACTTTTCAAATATAAATAAAGTGGAAGAATATAAAAATAAACATTATTTTCCATCTTTACTGTTAGTTTTGTTTTATTTAGAAAAATAAAAATTCATTTTATTATTTATTATTGTTTATCTTTTGAATTACATATATTTGGGGTCACGAAAATCTTTTAAGTGCTTAGGGCCTCTATGGGTCTTAATCTGGCCCCGGGAGGGTGTTAACATTTGACTGGTACATTATTTCATCATCATCACCCCCACCCCCATCCCCATCTCCGAGGAATGAAAGGGGAAGTTGACCCTGCTGAGATTTGAACTCAGAACATAAAGAACCAGGAGAAATATCACAAGATATTTTAGCCAACACTCTAAATGTTTCTGCCAATCCACCATTCATCATCATGCTCATTTTCCGGCCCTCTATAAGTTGGACGGACCTTGCTCCAGCATGGCGTCTTACCACTTCTCATGACCCTTTCTCGTCTTCAACTTCTTGACATCATCTTTCACTTTCTTTACATTTCTTTCCACATCAGTACACTCTGTATAGCGGTTGGCATTAGGAAGGGCATTGAGCTGTAGAGACCAAGCCAAAAGAAACTATGGAACCTGGGGCAGCCCCTGGCCTTGCCAGCTCCTGTCAAGCCAGCCAACCCATGCCAGCATGGAAAATAGATTAAATGATGATGATGATGATGATGATGATGATGATCTTCCTTGGTCTTCCTCTACTACAGGTTCCTTTTGATTTGATAGCCAGGCACTTCTTTACCCAACTATTATTATCCTCCACATTGTTGTAAACGAGCATCACCATCACACAAGCAGTCTCCTTCGTTTCCAATCTTTCATGAAAACATGTCCAGCCATGGGGGAAAATTTACCTTACTTGAAAACAAGTGAGGGTAAGCAACAGGAAGGGCATCAAGCCGTAGAAACTCTGCCTTGATAAATTCCATTCAACCCATGCAAATGCCAATGATACACATCACATAACCATATCAGCTGAGTCTTCTCTCTTGCATGATAGATCTGATGCCTCTTATACCCAGATTTTTGCTGCTGTTGTTGTTGTTGTTGTTGTTTTATCTGAATAACTAGTTATTTCGATAAGATAAAAGGTATGAATCATACTTGGCAACACATTTAAAATTAATCAGTACAGTGAATAAGTCAGGTGATTAGGTTTCTTGACTAACGTAATGTATGTTTTCATGCCTGTTTCTCTCTATCTACTAAGAATTTTGCAGTCATTGGTTTAATTTAGAAATGGTATTCCCTTGTAGAATATATTAACCAACAACCGATTATATTACAAATTTAGAGAAACACTCAACTCACACTAAGCAATGGAAAAAAACCCCCCAAAATAATAATAATAATTTAATGTCTGTTTTTTCCATACTAGCATGAGTTGGATGGTTTGATAGGAGCTGGGGAGACTGGGAGTCGCACCCAGTTCCATTGTCTGCTTTTGTATAGTTTCTATGGCTGGATGCCCTTCCTAACACCAACCACTTTACAAAGTGTACTGGGTGATTTTTACATGGCACCAACACCAACAGGGTCACCAAGTACCTTGCAAGGCAAAAAAAACCCCTGGGTGGTGGTAGGAAGTAGTATTGAGTGGGTGTGGCTTTGTGCCAGTTGAGAGATTAAATGTATAGCAGGGACAGAGATAGGTATCTTGCTGTAGGGTAGATACAGGGATACCCCAGTTGGAAAAGAAAGGAGAGTGGGTTAGAGAGTAAAATAAAGAGAGCAATAGTGAGGGAGAGATGTGTTGGGACATGCCCTCGTGGGACATTAGGGGGAGGGGGGGAATAGGTGAGGTGATATAGAGGTTTGAACTGGGTGAGTGGGCAGGATCAAGGTGACTGTAGCAAATGATGGACAGAAATATAGGCTCAGGAGGTGGGGTTTGCGGTAGATATGTAAGGGCAGTGAAGGTGCCTATTCTGCTCTCAGGTGATAATATAAATAATAATAATAATAATAATAATAATAATAATAATAATAATAATAATAATAATAATATTGTTGTATTTCAGAATGGTCATTTTTTTTCTCTTTTTCTTGCCAGATGAACACACGCACTATATATTCTTTCTTCACTCGTTTATTACAGTTCTTATTTATTTTTGGTCTAACTCAGGTCCCAGAAATCTTTCTTGAAAGAGCGGAATGGAGTAAGTTAAACAAGACGAAAAGTATCGCTGAAGAGGTCACAGATGTGTGACGAAATATTTCCGGGTCATGAATTAGACCAAGAATAACATAAGAACTGTAATAAACAAGTGAAGAAAGAATATATAGTACATGTGTTCAGTTAGCAAAAAAAAAAAATGATAATTCCAAAATATAACAACATTGATTTCAATGCACGGTTTCACAAATTGATAAACGTAATAATAATAATAATCCTTTCTATACTGGGCACAAAGGCCTGAAATTTTGGGGGATGGGGATAGTCGATCCAATCGACCCCAGTACTCAACTGGTACTTATTTTATCGACCCCGAAAGGGTGAAAGGCAAAGTCAATCTCGGCAGAATTTGAACTCAGAACGTAAAGACGGACTAAATGCCGCTAAGCATTTTGCCCAGCATGCTAACGATTCTGCCAGCTCGCCACCTTCACAATAGTAATAATAATAATAGTTTCAAATTTTGGCACAATGCCAACTATTGGAGAGGGGATAGTCAGTTACATCAACCCCCAATTATTTTATCGACCTCCAAAACGATGACAAGCAAAGTTGACCTCTGTAAGATTTGAACTCAGGGCATAGAAAGTCAGAAGGAATCATTGTCGGCATTAACTTGTATCTGAGTAAATAATGGAAAGCAATTTATCCAACACTCTAAAGACTCTGTTAATTCATCACTTTAAATAAAGGCTTCTGATTAAGGCACAAGACCAACAATTTTAAGGGGAGCAGTTCAGTTGATATCACTAACATTAAAAGTACTTAACTGATACTTTTATTTCATCAACCCTTAAAGGATGAAGAGACAAAGTTGAACTTGGCAGGAATTGAACTCAAAATACAAAAGCTAGAAATACCCAAAGGCATTTTATTTTTCCTAGGCACCCTAACGATTCTGTTAACCCATTACCCTATGTAATTCTTTAACTTTGGCACAAGGCCAACAATTTTGTGGGGAGGGGATTAGCCAAAAATCATTGACTCCTGTACTTGATTAGTACTTTTTTCTAGATCCCAATGGAATGAAAGGCAAAGTTGACCTTGGTGGGATCTGAACTCAGATAGCACAGAGAGAGAGGGGGGGAGGGGGAGGGAGAGGGAGAGAGAGAGAAAGGGAGAGCCAAAACAAATTTAACCCTTTAGTGTTTAAACCGGCCATATCCAGCTTAAATATTCCAACTATTTTATGTTCAAACTGTCTAATCCAGTCTCTTACACCTACCCTACAATGTCATACTAAAAGTAAACAATCCCATAATCGAAATCTCAAAGCCACAAGATAATCCATGATTAACAATATGAATAAATAAGTATTAAATATGACAGAGTAAGCTGAATGCTAAAGAGTTATGGGAAGACACATGGTAGAGATGAGTAGAAGAGGAGAGGCATCAGGTAGTGAGAAAAGGAAGGGACAGTGCACAGATTGTTAGATCTGAAGTGCAGGAACCATTATCATATCAATACAAGAGAACATATGTTATGGGGTGGCGACACAGAGCATCAGGGTGCTAGGACTTGTACTGTGGTGGTGGTGGTGGTGGTGGTGGTAAGTGAAAATATAACAATCAGCCAGAGGGCCTTTTTTGGAAGTGGTCTAGAATTTTTGTGTATATATAGCAGCTGTTCTGACCCAGATTTTGTGAGCAGTACTTAACTATGGTGTTCACTAATGTTTTGTATAGGTTCAACAGCTGTTTAGAGGTTTACAAAAGTGCAATGCAATATAATGAAATACACGTGTAGTGTAACAGTTGTTATGGAACCCCAGGTCATCCCAGACTTAATGATGAAAAGCATTCCAGCTATGACTATTTTTTCTTTTAAGTGTTATCTAGGACTATCTTATCTATTGTTTCTTTCTCTTTTGTAAGATAGGATTCAAAAGAGATTTGACTCCTATTTCTAGCTGGTCAAGTAACCATGTAGCAGATCTATTTTTGGCTTGTTGTGCAACAGTGTAGAAAGTATGGTGTACTATTCGGTGTGGTTCCATAGTTATCATTAGGCTTGATGTGGATGTTAGTTTATATTTAAAAATTACAACTTATTCAAATAGTCCTACGTTTCCCTATAAATTTCCAGCAAGACTTCTCTCCCTTGCAAAGAAACTGAGCAATCAATAATTTCTCTCTCTCTCTCTTTTATCTTTTACTTGTTTCAGTCATCAGACTGCGGCCATGCTGGGGCACAGCCTTCAATTTTTAGCCGAATGAATCGACCCCAGTACTTATTTTTTAAGCCTGGTACTTATTGTATCGATCTCTTTTGCCGAACTGCTAAGTTACGGGGATGTAAACTAACCAACACCGGTTGTCAAGCGGTGGTAGGGGACAAACACAAGGACACACACACACACACACACATATATATATATGACGGGCTTCTTTCAGTTTCCGTCTACCAAATCCACTCACAAAGCTTTGGTCGGCCCGAAACTATAGTAGAAGACATTTGTTCAAGTTACCATACAGTGAGACTGAACCCAGAACCATATAGTTGGGAAGCAAGCTTCTTACCACACAGCCACGCCTGCGCCTATGTACATATATATGAGCGGTGAGCTGGCAGAACCGTTTTAGCGGCATTTCGTCCGTCATTATGTTCTGAGTTCAAATTCCGCTGAGGTCGACTTTGTCTTTCATCCTTTTGGAGTCGATAAAATAAGTTCCAGTTGAGCACTGAGGTCGATGTAATCGACTTACGCCCTCCTCCTTTGTAATCTTTTTATTGGATTAGGCTGGTGGAAGAGGCTGTACTTGTGGACTCTGAGACTGATTGACGTGTTGATAATGATGTTGAGACTAACGACGGATTAAGTCTGCTCTCCAAGTCTTCCTCATGTCATAACCATCTCATCTTAAATAAAAGATACATTGAAGAATGTAGCCATCTCTTTAATATTTACCAACCACAGTTGCAAAGCTTTTGATCATAAGTCAGCTCGAACAAGGCTCAGCTAGGGCTCGGTACAACAATACAGACTGAAGACTAAAAAGGGCAAGGGATATAGAGAAGAACTCTGATAGCTATTTATTTCAGCAAGCAAATAATAGCGTTATCTAAGGATACCAAATAACAACACATGCAGTGCCAAACTGTCCGTTATCATAAGAGTGTTAGCTTTGCTTCTTGATGCATGCGCAATACTGTGTATTGTGTGTGTGTGTGTGTGTGTGTGTGTGTGCATGCATGCATTTTAAAGGGTGTGCTTTCCATGTGGACATCAGTCCAAGCACTAACTCGACGTTATATATGTGTGTGTGTGTGTGTATTTGTACTTATACTGATAGCGCGCACATATATCCGTTATGCAGAGTATGTTTTGTGAGTGAGGTGTAGTTGTATTGGAAGGAAATATATTTCAACAAAGCAACAAGAGAAGGAGAGAGAGGTGGGTGTGTATGTAGCAGTTGTTCACTGCAGTTGCTCTGTACTGTTCTTCTCTTCAATCTGTACCAACTGCAATAAGTGCCGTGTACTAGATGACACATTCTTACTATCCTTTTGTTATTCTTTCTATATAACCACTTGCTCTCACTGCCTCTTGGTGCTCTTTTGTTCTGTCTCAGCTACTCTTCTTCACAACTCCTCCCCTCCTTTTCATCCTTCTTGCTCCACTCACCATCCCTCTGTTCCTCACCCCCTCCCTTTCTATCATCATGCCTTGACTACACCCCTGCCTTTCTACTTTCCTATATCTCATTCATTTCTCAACTACTCTCTCCATCTGTCTCTTGCATCAACCTTTCAATTTGTTAGCATTTTCCTTCTTGTTTCCTTCTTTTCTTTATTTTTGTCATGTCTCCCTCACCTTCTTTATAAAACACTCTATACAAGCTGTCCCATTCTATCATTCTTATTCAGTTAGCTCCTCCAACAGCTGTACTCACTCCCAGCTGTCTCTCACTCTGTTAGCCAATCCCTTAAGTCTGTGCTTAGAAAAGCATTGTTTCATTAAGGAAAAGCCAGCCTATGCCAATGCTACGTTAAGCATCTATGTTAACCATTGACATTTCAGATAGGTGACAGCTCCTCCCCCTCACTCCTCTCCTCCCTGGCACTGCCAGCACCCATTGCTTCCCTTCTCTACTGCTTACACATGTCTTTGCACTTGATTTCTCCTTGCTCTCCTTTCTCTTTTTCAAACCATTCACAAATGTGTTGAGTACATTGCATACACTCTTTATCTCAAGGGGAAATATTTTCGTTAAACCCCTTTTGCTTTTCTCACCAATCCCTTCTCCTAATAATGCTCCGCCCACCTACGCGTGGGTATTTCTTGTAAAACAGTGGTTCTCAACCATTTTTTGTCTATGGACCCCTTTGATTCCTATTTTACCCATCTGGACCCCACCTCCTACCCATTCGATGTTTTAAAAAAATTCCATTAATGTTGAATATTATTTGGAATTGTATTAAAAAAAATTGCTACAATATTTAGTGTATTGTAGAAGTATAACCAATTTATTGCACATAAAATTTAACAGCAAAATCTTATGTGGATCCCGGTTGAGAACTACTGTTATAAAATATTACAGTAAATTTAACAATAATAGTAATTAAAACTTGTTACCATAGTCCTTGTGTGCTACTTCTCATGACACTGTGTAACATGATTTTTGTCCTTGGGTAGCAACTGTTATTTTTTATTTGCTTACCCCCCTAGAAAGTATGAAAAATGGCTAATTTTCCTTAAAACTTTCCTTTTGTTACATTTATTCAAACCCCAAAGAATTCCTCTCAACACCTGCTCATGATCAGAGATGCACATATTGTCAGCCACTAAGGGACATGCTCAAGTGGTTACAGTCAAGCAAGCCACTAAGGGACATGCTCAAGTGGTTACGGTCAAGCAACTAACAAGCAAATCTATGGTATTGAGCAGAATATTTGCTATATTGATATTTCTACTTCAGCAACTCAGTGTTGAATCTGACTGATATGTAATGAAAAATAGGTCAGTTTTAAAACATTGATGCCCAGGTCACAAAAGCAAAGTTTGAAAGTAATAGTAATCATTTCCTTTGATTTCTAGATAGAAGCAAATAGGAAATAACACTTACTGACCAAAGACAAAAAAGAAAAAAATTGTTACAGTGCTATGAGGATAATTGTTTCTAATTTACATACGACTCCAGAAATTTGTAAGGAGGGGAGCAGCAGATTAAATCGAAGCCAGTGCTTAACTTGTACTTTATTTAATTGACTTTGAAAGGAAGAAAAGCAAAGTTTGTCTCTGCGAGATTTGAACTCTGATCGTAAAGAGCCGGAAAAAAAAAAAAAAATCCACAAAGTATTTTGTCTGGCCCTCAAACGATTTTTACAGCGAATTTATTAATCTATATACACCACTAATTCACACGTTTAAAGACTGTTAAAAAAAAGAAGAAAAAAAACAAACAAAACAAAACAAAACAAGTTGTTTCCATACAAATGCTCCACTAAATAAATAGTAAAACATATTGGCTTAAGTTCAGCAAGCTATTTTGTCATTCTATACAGTTGGCTACTTAAAGTAGATAAAAATCATGATAAAAATGGCTTGCACGGTTAAATAAAATTTCATGCTTGGTTAGCCAGGAAATCTGTGCCTATGAAAAACACATTTGGCTTGGAGAGTGGAAACCATAACATGAAGTCAAAGATTTACGGAGCACATCTAAATGCACATTTTATAGTTTCAGTCATTAGACTGCAGCCATGCTGTGGCACCGTCTTGTAGGGTTTTAATTAGACAAATAGACCCTAGTACTAATTTTTTCTTGAAAGTCTGGTACTTATTCTATTGGTCTCTTTTGTTGAGTCGTTAAATTACGGAGATGTAAACAAACCAACGGCGGTTGTGAATTGGTGGTCACACACACAACGGCCTTCCATGCAGTTTCCATCTAGCAAATCACTCACAAGGCATTGATCAACCCGGGGTTATAGTAGAAGATACTTGCTTTGTGGGACTGAACTTGAAACCTCATAGTTACAGAGTGAGCTGCTTAACCACACAGCCATGCATATATACATACATACATACATACATACATACATACATACATACATACATACATACATACATACATACATAC
>JAOPUL010003388.1:32144545-32160421 GCA_027564515.1 Octopus rubescens | reverse complement strand
TACCCACCCTCTCTAAGATGTAGCGCATGAGATGGAGGTTGTCGTGGATGGTCCTGGTTGGGATGGCGCATGTTTGCACCTCCCCAACCAGCTTGTCCACGACAAGCACCAATCTCCGGGCTAACACCTTGAATAATAATAATAATAATAATACTTACCAAATGCAAGTAATGCAAAGAATGCAACAAGTGTCACCCAAACAAGAACAGAAGCAATACAACGCAGTAAAATCACCCAAACCAAGGATATCAACACAGCAATCAAGAAGCATCTGTAAGCAGAAATGTTCAATTAGTTACTGAAAAAATACAACAGGTCGATCAAGGAGATGACTTGCAACTTCATATAGTATCTGACTGGAACCTTATATAGCAGTATCTGACTACAACTTTTGTATAGTATACAAGTCAATATTTGAAAGCATAACATTTTTAAAACACATGCTATTTAATCAAATATCACATTAAACTCTCCTTCAAAAAAAATGAAATACTTGTTATTTCTTCCCTAAATGACAACTAATCAAGAGTATTGCTATTCAGATCTGATAGCATTAAGTATTTGAGAAATAGATCTTACTCTGGACAAAACTAGTCCATCAGAGTTAAAATTTCTACAGAAGATAAACTGAGGTTAGTATAAAATTAAGTGACTCATTCAAAAGTAATAAAATTAATACACCCAATTCAAACTTTTGATCTGTTATTTTGGTGCTATTATATCTTTATTAAAGTTTTCATTTATTTCATCAACATTTAGCATCAGTTTTCCATGCTGGCATGGATTAGATGATTTGACTGGAAACTGGCAAGCCAAGGAGCTGCACTGGACTCCAGTGTTTTGACTTGGTTTCTACGGCTGGGTGCCCTTCCTAACACCAACCACTCCAGAGAGTGTACTGGGTGCCTTTAACGGGTCACCAGCATGGATGCTTTTTACGTGGTGTGTGTGTGTGTGTAAAAAAAACATGTATGTATGCATGCATGCATGTAAATACTTACACTACAATGAGGAGCCAAGAATTTTTAATATCACTGAATATCATCTCTCCGTATTCCTGAAATTTGTGAAATTCAATGAGGTATCTAAAAAGAAGGAGAAAATAGAAAGTGTCAAATCATTTGAGAAGTAACTTCATGATGAATAACATAAATTCAAGAAATTAGAAAACAGGAAAGGAAAGTTGAATCGAAGAATTTTCTCTTTATGACTGAAAAATATATCTTAGTACCTACCTTGTTGCTTCAGCCAAAGCATTTGGTGTGATTTTGTCACCCTCTTTAGATATCAATTCAACCGAACTATTGCCACTTTGAAGAGTATCATACATGCCACTTGTTTTAAATACAGCAGGGATACAGCGATGAGCAACTGGAATGAAGAGAAAATATTGATCCTTCATAAGCAACATGCATTTACAGTCCAAATACAAATATAGAGATGATGTAAAAATATATTTTAAAATAGATAATTCTAAATTATTTAAACAAAGGGGAAAAGAAAAAAAACATTCATCAGACAAGCAAATGCCTATTTACCAACACAATAACTATTTGTCTTTCAGCCTGTTGTGTATCTTCTCCCAGCTCTTTCCCATTGCCGTACAGTGGTCTCTGCAAGGTCTATGAGAGTGGCATGCAGTGGGATACACTGTATCCATGCCTAGGAATTTCCTGGGATGTCAGAAAATGTTTGCACATATTAAAGATTAGTATGTTTTGAAAAGAGCCCAGAAGAAACTGTGTCCCACTCACAAAATCCTTTGTCCTGAGTTACTGCTCTTTTAACATGACAACTCTGTACTATGTCTACCAAAACCCACTTTCTTCCTTTTATCAACCCTCTACTGTGTTTCACCTCACCACTAGACTCACATACTATGTACTATATCCAATCCTTCCTTATGAAAATGCTCTGTCTTGAGCTCCTTTTGTACCCACATTTTCTCTCCAGACACCATTCTGCAGAAGTTTAAACTGAATATCAAATGTCTTTTGCACTACCACTAGACCCCATTCAATACACTAACCCCAATTCTTCCTTCACAGAACTGCAACCTTTTTGAGTTCCTACCTACTAACATTTTCTCTCTAAATACCTTTCTGTAGAAGTTCAAATTGTACATCTATGGTTTCAGATTCACCAAGCTACCTCTTTCCCCGTTTTAAGAGAGGATCCAAAACAATATGTGTGAAAAAAAATGAGATGGTCATGGCTGGAATGCCTTTCATTGTATTTGTTCAATTAGCACTGACCCAAGGATAAATAACAGCAACTTAGAAAAAAAAGAACATCCATCAACTACATTTCACCATGCCACACTTCTTTACCATTTCTTTTGTAAATATGTCTATAATAAATGACATGTGCTGATTAAATCAGCCCAGGTCACAAGTAGAAGGTGAGGAAAAAAAAAGACCATAAGAACAAAGAAATAAATGTGTAGAAATTACTAGAAATTGTTGAAAGCAATTATTATAATAACAGTTACTAATTAAGATGACAAAACTGTATGTTTCTGTCAAAGCTAAAACTAAAAGAAGTAGAGCTGTACCTGAAATTGACTTCACATAATAAGCAGTACAAAGTCCACGGCTGACAAGGTCCTGGATGTTTCCCTGCAATAAATAATCAATAAACAAATCAAGATAATTAAATTAAAAAGTAAACACTTTTCAATAGATATAACAAATTTTACTCAGTAATCACTTAAATAAAATGGAATAACAGTTTTTGGCATTAAAAACAAGATGTATTTATCTCAAGTATTTTTAATTATTATATAGCTATTTCAAAGCAATATCATAAGAAACAATTGATTTGAATCAACGAAACTATATGGCTGCTTGACTTGCTTAGTAATAGCCAATTTTCCCTCAAATCACACCTACCATCTTTAAAAAAGAAAGCACTCACCATATAGTTTGCTATTAGATACAGTAGGTTAGGGGGGAAAAACAAAACAAAACAAAAAACAGACCGATTACATGACTGATCAGGTCCAACCTCAAGTTAAACAACAACAATTTATTATAGATATGCAATGACCAAGAAATTGATAACAGTAATCTAAGTACTAAAGAATCCTAAACCCTGTGGCATCCATAACATTTTAGAGTTATACTGTGTTATTTGTTTCTCGTTTAGAAATCTTTAATTCATTTATAGTGATATTATGGCAAAGGATAATATTGTCAACCACTTCAGTCAGTAACTGTCTTAAAATTTAGACTTGCTTAGCAGAGACCGAAAGGGGTGCATATTTAGATCTAAACACAACATAAGAACAGTAATAGGACAACCGTGAACTCTAGAAACAGAAAGGATAATCCAACAAATATTTAGTGTTGTCCTATATTTAGACTTCAAATCTTGCTGTGGTGGACAATACAATCAACTATACTTTCATCCCTAAAAAAATCTTGGCTACAGAACAGGTCAAAACAAGTCAATATTATTTAAGGAATCATGTTCATGGAGAATACAGTGACAATGTTTTGAACTTTTAACCCTTTAGCATTCAGATTAGTTTGTCAAATGTAATGCTTTTTTATTCACAATGTTTTAAATTCATCATGCTCAGAGATTTGAGATTTCAATGATGTGATTGCATATTTTTAGAATGACATTGTAAGGTAGGTGTGAGATGCCAGGTCTGGCTGGTCTGAACATAAAATAAGTACAATATTTGGGCCGGATATAGCCAGTTTAAATGCTAAAGGGTTAAAAGTGGTCAGAGTGTTAGTGGTACATCTTTAAATATTATGGAGGAAAAATCATCATAATCACTACATTTTATATAACTGAGCCAAATATAAAATAATTATTATTGGATTCACCATTTCATTTTGTAACAGCTGAAGTGTAGAAAGGACAGTTCTCAGTATATAACAAGCACAATGGTATTAGGAACATTCACCTATAAACTATTATAGCAAAAGTGTCTATAAGGAAATGTTAATAGTCAATTCTTTTACTTCTTTTTAAATAGTCTAAATGCTTTTAATATCAGAAAAATAAGGTAACTGAACGTAAATGAAAGCTGAAAAAATAATTACAATCAACTACCTGATGAAATTAAATTAATTTTCATTTATAAATACACCTTCAATATTTTTCTGGTCAATTGAGCAAAAAAAGATCAGAATCTAATTCTCAATGAAATCTACTTACCGTCATACGATTAACACCATATTTACAAATAAGGCGTTCACGTTCTTTCTGAAGTATTTTATTTCTGTTTGCCCTTTCCTTTTGTAGAGACTCCATGTAGACATAATTTTCAGTGGGACATTCTTTAACACACACCTAATAAAATATAAATGAATAAATATTACTTGAAACTTTGTTGTAAAATTATGTCTAATCTACAAACTTCCATAGTTGTGTTAAACCAAGTACTTTTAAAATGAGGGACTATTTTGAAAATCTATCTTCAGTGTTCAAGTCTAAAGGAACTCAAAAATAAAAGTGCCCACTCCCAACATTTTCACCATCTGTTTATAGTCATATAATCATAGTAGGTTGATTTAACTGCATCAAACTTGCCACTCATCCATCTAAAATTCACTGGAAGGTATCAATCTCTCGATCTTCTTCTTCAAATGATACTTAAGGCCAGAAAGGAGAAGCCCTGCTATCAAACTTTTCAGCTTTACCCACTATACAAATACCTTAGCCATAACCACCAAGCAGAGGATGAATAGCTGCCTTTCCTTGCCAAGGAAGATCATGGATCGATCTTCATGACAGACTTGGCTGATGGCCAAACCTGTCATATATATGATATAGCAGCTGTCCAATACAAGCTCACAAATTAACAATGCATGGAATTGAACTGTTGTTTAGTCTGCATCTCGGACAGGCTTGTTGAAGACATTTCCATACCTGTAGAAGTTCTCCTGAATAGCATTGCTCCATCCTGCAGAAATACTAGACCATGGTCATTTGAAAGATGCCCATAATCCCTAACCTGGAAGTTCTTCAAAAGGCATGAAATGTCTCATAGAAAGATAGCCATCTAGGACCAATCAAACAATGCCATAAGGCTAGAATTACCCTAACATAGATAAGTGCCCTCTGCCAGCTATGCTTCCATAGCTTAGTGACACATGCTGAAAGTACATCAACTTATATGAGCCATACTTTTTGAAAATTTACAGGAGGGTGGCATTTGTTGCTCCACTCTTACTTTCATCTCAAAGTAGAACTTGAAGAAATTGAAAAGGGCCTGGCCAGAGATGAAATGTCTAATTTTAACCCTTTAGTTTTGTCTGTTATACCATCTCATTCGTCATGGCAACCTAACAGAGGAAAACTACTTGTAAATCGATCCACCTCATGGACTTGGTTAAAAACTAGATCCATCAAAAGCTGTATGACAATAGCAATCATCATCATTTATTTAATAATATATAGGTACAAGATCTTAAATTTGGTGAGGAGGGAGTTTAGTTGATTACACTGACCCCAGTGCTTAACTGGTACTTATTTTATCAACCCTGTAAGGCAAAGTTGACCCCAGTGTCATTTGAACTCAGAATGTAAATCTGACAGAAATGCCACTAAGAATTTGTCCAGTGTGCTAACAATAATAATAATGGTTTCTTACATTAGCTCAAGGCCATAAATTTGGTGAGTAGGGATCCATTCAATTTAATTGACCCCAGTACTGGACTGATACTTATTTTATTGACTTCTGACAGATGAAAGGCAAAATCAACCTTGATAAAATTTAAACTCAGAGATGTAAAGGGATATATATATATAATATAAGGTATTTTGTCTAATGATCTACCTATTTTGTCAATAATAATAAGAATAGTAATATGTACAGTGGAAATAATAGAGAGGAACACAAACTAATGCATTAACCAAAATCTCATCACTTATGCACGAATCATATAAAAAAATTAACATCCACTAAGGATTGTATACATATTATAGAGTTATCTTTTATCTTTTACTTGTTTCAGTCATCAGACTGCGGCCATGCTGGGGCACCGCCTCGAATTTTTAGTCGAATGAATCGACCCCAGTACTTATTGTTTCAAGCCTGGTACTTATTCAATCGATCTCTTTTGCCGAACCGCTAAGTTACGGGGACGTAAACTAGCCAACACCGGTTGTCAAGCGGTGGTGAGGGACAAACACAGACACCAGGACACACACACATAGATATGTACATATATATATATATAATTAAATTAGTGAAGACCAACAGTTCCATTTATCTGGAGACATATAACCTTATCTAATTATTATAACGATTATTTCTCATGGTTTTATTTTATTCTATATATTGTTTATTATGGGTTTTTTTTTGCTATAATTTTGTATTATGCTTCTGATCTGGTAACAGTACATCTAATTCTCATCTATATACAACAGGCTTCTTTCAGTTTCCGTCTACCAAATCCACTCACAAGGCTAATACTCCCAGGGTTATAGTAGAAGACACTTACCCAAGGTGCTATGCAGTAAGACTGAACCCAGAACCATGTGGTTGGGAAGCAAGGTTCTTACCACACAGCCACGCCTGCGCCTCTGATATGTGTATCATTAGTAAATTTCACAAGAAATGATGTTTCTATTCATTATAATTCTCAGGTCTTGCACTGATCTGTTTCATGAGATTGCTATCTCTTTTGGTTCTATGTAATAGCTGCATCATGGGCGAATGGTTAACAAGTTCTTCTTCACAATCACAAGGTTCTGTGTTCAATCCCACTGCATGGTACCTTGGGCAAGCGTCTTTTGCTAGAGCTTTGGATCAACCCAAACCTTTTGAGCGAAACTAGGCAGACAGAAACTGTGTGGACGCCAATCGGGTCGATTGTACCTGTCAATCAAATGTTTAGTCTTGCTGATTTTATCTGAGAATTATATTAAGGGTACATGTGTCTGTGGAATACTCAGCCACTTATACATAAATTCAATGAGCCAGGTAAATCAGTTGATTGATGAACAACCTAATATTCATCATCATCATCATTTAATATCCATCTTCAATGCTGGTATGATTTGGTTGATCCAACAGGATCCAATGAGTTGGAGAACTGCATCCTGCTCTGTCAGCTTTGGCATAATGTTTCTGGTTAGATGCACTTCTTAACCTCAATCACAGAGGTGATATCAGCACCAGTGAGATCAGCATGTAGTTCACAAGACTAAGATCCTCCTTGACTGAGTTTGACTCTAGTAAAGAGGGAGATGACTTTATGAAAGGGGTTGAGAGGTTAAAGTATATTAACATATTAGCATTGGCATGCATGTTTTCATCAGCCCACAAGTTTAGGATATTGAGGACTTTATGTGGGTTTTCACACCATCAGGATTCTTAATTACATTTGATATTTTGGTATAATCAGTATAGCAACTTACTGACTGTTCTAATAACTGGAGATGTCTGAGAGGACTTTTAGAAATATTTTAAAGATCCAAAGATAATTCTCTGTGATATTCCATCAGACATTGCCATACTTGTTCATTTCTATGCTTACATAGGTTGGACAGAGATTATTGAGACAGATTTTTTTACATCCAGATACTCATACCCTTCCAGTTGCCAACCCTCACCTGTTTCCTCATAGCCAGACATGCTTTTGCAGAATATTGGAAATGAAAGACACTGCTTAAATGACAATGACACTTATTGACAACTATGACATGATGTTAAGGAGACAAACATACACACATTCACGCCCCACACACAAACATGACTGGTTTCCACAGTTTCTGCCTACCAAATCCATTCACAAGGCTTTGGTCATCCCAGGGTTATAGTAGAAGACACTTGCTCAAGGTGCCACGCAGTAGGACTGAACTCAAAACTATGCGGTTGGGAAGCAAACTTCTTTACAACACTACCACACCTGTGTCTTGACTTTTGTTATTTAAAAATTCTACCTTACCTCTCATCTATGGCACCTCACATCTGTGTTGCCTTGTGTCTGTGCTCCCTTGCATCACTGCTACCTTATGTCTACTGTCTCCATTATGTAAATTCTGCATTACCTCACATATTTGGAATTCTCATCTAATGTATAATAATACTTCAGTGGCTTGAGTGACGGCCCTGTGACATGGAGACGTGTGGTTCTTATCTAGTGTATAATACAACAGTGATTAGAGCAAGTGTCCAGTCCCATGGAGACTGGGAATTCTCATCCAGTGTATAATACAATATTGACTACAGTGATAGCCCAGTTCTAAGCATGATATTAATTCTCATCTAGTGTATATTACATAATCAACTAGAGTAAGGGCCCTGTCCTATGGATACTTGTGGTTTGTGAAAGAAATAGAATTCATGTTGGTTGATTCTATGAATCAATTTTGATATTTTTGCCTCTTCCAGTCATTATTGAACCCCAAAGCTGATCTGAAATTATTAATTATGGATATTATCAAGAAAGAAGCATATAATGGCAATGGTAAGTTGTTCTTTTTGTTGGTGTGGGTGATGGGTTGGTGGAATCCTGAAAGTATGTGTTGAAAGGCCATTTGGTATTTGTTCTGACTTCAAATCCTGCCAAGTTCAACTTTGTCTTTCATTGTTCCAGGGTCATAAAGAAATACCAGTCATTATAATCACCTGTTTCCTTCCCTAAATTTGAGACTTTGTGTCTATGTAAGAAATTATTTAATTTACTTTTAATTCTTCATAGCTTTATCTACAAAGCTACTGTCTATTTGGATAGCTGGTCCCTCTGTTGGGTTCACACTAGGCAGACTCTCCTTCTCCCATGTATTCTATACATTTAGCAACTTTTTATAGTGACGCTTACAAGCCCCTTTTTTTGCAGAGTCACTAACTGCAAGTGAACCATCATCCATGCTGACACACTTCTCTCCTACAGCATCATGATTTTCCCTGACACACTGTCTTGCAAACCAAAACACCTCAAGCTGCTGGTCCTCATGATGCAGTACATTGGCAAACTTCTTCCTTTCTACTCCTCCCCTGGCTAAGTATACTTGTCTCCTAGTTACCTGATATAGTTCTTTGCTACCTCCACCCTTCCAGTCCTGTTTCTTTGCTCTAATGGCCCTGTCAACTACACTGTTCCACCACCATGTCACCCTAGGTCTGGTTGGGACTTTGCACCAGCCACAAATTTGGTCTGTGGCTCTCAGTAAGTTGTCTCGTAGGAACTTCCAGTTGTCCTCTATGTTACATGTCTGTAACCCCTCATCCTTCTCATTCACTGTTTCAGTTAGGACATCTCCAAATCTCAAAGAATCTTCAAGCTTCTAAATCCTTCTTTTCCAGACTGGCTTACTTCTTGGAATCCTTCTAGCCTGAAGTCACTAATGACTAACCTATGCTGAGGGGTACATTCTCACCAGGGAAGGTCTTTGCATTTATGAGCAACCATGTATCTTGCTTTCTGGTGAGAATGTAGTCAATCTGGTTAGCTTGGTCACCAAGTCTTTTACCAGTAACCTAATATTTAAATCTTTAATGCATACTTATAAAATGTAACAAATATTTAATATATTGTCACTTATATAAAAGTGTGTGACTTTATATACAGTGATTTAAACACTTCATTACACACCAGTAGGCTTGGACAACTATACATATTTATGTATGTATTTTAATATTTCGCTCAGGTATTATGAGACTAATAACCTGGTGTAGAACTCAATATATACATATGTTTCAGAATGAAGTGTTAGCTGAGTATAGAGCGGTAATAAGAAAAAGAGATGACAAAGGAATAAATAATCTTTATGATCTTCATTAGCTTACAGCTGTTTCTGCTATAAGATGCAGTAGACTCATAGTTGAGTACCTGAATAACACCTTATAGCTTCATCAGAGCCTTGAATATGAAGTGTAATTTATTTGGGAAAGAATTATATACACACACATGTGTGTGTGTGTGTGTGTGTGTGTGTGTATGTATGTATGTATGTATGTATGTATGTATGTATGTATGTATGTATGTATGTATGCACATTTGCTACGGAATGTTATACGTTTATTCCGCCATCGAATGCATGAAGGCTGGAAAATAAAATCTATTTCAATTCGTTTTTAACTAAAACGATGAATTAGCTACAGTACACTACTATAATCGTCTTTCTTCCTCCGAGTTAGCAAGCTGCATGTTACCCTTATTCAAGATCGCATCATTGAACCCCCTCACTTTGTCATCTTTATTGAGTATCCTTCTCATACATTGTACTAAATCCATTGCCCGCGCCTTCCTCTATACAATTGAAGCTATCTAAATCTCTCTTCTAGCGCACATTTTCCTGGAGCCAACGGCCTGAATATATTAAAACGTAGTATCATCCGCATCAATCACATCACAAAACTGAGGTGCATATATCATGGGTGTTGTCCTTTTCTCTCAGACTAATTAATATGAAAGAATAATAATAATCCTTTCTACTATAAGCACAAGAGCTGCGATTCTGTTGGAAAGGGCTAGCCAAATAATAGACTCCAGTGCTCAACTGGTATGTATTTGATTGACCCCGAAAGGATAAAAGGCTAAGTTGGACTCGGTGGAATTTGAACTCAGACAGTAAAGCCGGAAGAAATGCCGCTAAGCATTTTCTCCGGCGTACAAGTGATTCTGCTAACTCGCCACCTTAAACAATTATTTCCATATAAAGCAGAAGGCCTGATATTCTATGGGAAGGCGCTAGTCAAATACATTGACTCCCAGTACTCAGCTGGTACTTATTTTATCGACCCCGAAAGCATGAAAGGCAAAGTCGACCTTGGCCACATTTGAACTCATAACGTAAAGCCGGAACAAATGTTGCTACGCATTTTGTGGTAACGATTCGAGTTTAACAATCGCCTGAGAAATATTAAAAATAATCTCGTATCAAGTACAGTGGTTTTTTTTTTTTTTTGGCTATCTCTGAATTTAAGTTTCCATTTAAGTTTGAAAATATTTTACTTTTATATTATAATGGGAAGGCAGTATTTACTTTTTAGTCAATGGCATACCTCAAAGACGGAAACAAAGTTTGAACTCACAATTCTGAAGAAGAATTTCAAACACTTCACTCACGCAACCATTCAGTACTTTCCTTTTCAATCTAAAAATGAAGATTTATTTGAACAATATAATGTTCGCGTTTTACTTGAGATCATATTGTCGATATAATTGAATTTCGTATCGCGTTGATGTTTATTACATTAACAAATAGATAAAATTAACTATCTACTAAGTTGAAATCAGAATAATGAGTGAATGACTTGAGGTGTTACAAACATATTATTTGACTCTCGAATATTTCTGCTCTCAATTCCGTTCACCGATGTGGCTTACCTTTAATTATCTCAACCAACTCTCACCCTCTTCACTTATTAAACAAAGCAAATATCATACAACTTAATACTTGATTATGGTAGTATATTATGAATATGAAATAACCAAGAGAGAAAGAAGAGGGAGCATTAATAGGGGAGATTAGGAATGACAGAAGAAATAGCAAGAACGAAAGTAAACAAGAGCAAAGAAATTATATGATATTGTTGGCGTTCTGCTCCACATTCGGATTAAATAGTCTGAAATTATTCAAGGCGTTTACTAACACTGCTTTTCTTTCAACTCCCCCTATTTCAAATTGTTTTATTGTTTAGTTATCCCTAAAATAGGGATGTAATTCAAAGTTAGGAATACTATTTGTGCTACTTTTATATGTTTTGTTCTTTGTTTTATTTTGTTTTTGTTTTTTGCCATATCATCGTAATCAGTGAGGTAGAGGCTCCCTTGAGCAATATCACGAGTATTTAGAAGTCTCAAGAGTATTATGTGACACATAGATACCGTGGTGGTTGGCGATGAAATGATGGCAGATGTCTTGTCAAGTGGAAGTAACTACGGCGAGTGACTGTTGAAGTTAACTGTTTAAGAACTTGTGCAGCCATATGAATTCATTCTTCAGAAGGCACAAGAGTCTAGAATTAAATTTTCTTCTCTTCCTTTCCACCCCATTCTCATATATCTACTAACGTTCATCGTCCTCTATAACCATCAACACCAGCATCTTTCTACCCAACAAATAACATCATTATCAACATCACCACCCACATGCTGAAACATCACTGAAAATATTCTAAATCCACAGGAATTTCTTAAATATGGAAAGATTGTTATGAAATGTGTTTTCGAGTAGTTAAAAAGAAAGGAGAAAACACTAATATATTTTTAGCTGCAAGTTTTACGCCTTTATTTGTTTCTTAAATTGGAATCTGGTCTTTATTTTTTCATCATTCGCTGATATTCTTACTTCGATTGCAATTTTCTTTGAACATTCTTTTAATCTTGTGAATAATTCAAATTATTTGAGTATTTCTGTTGCTACTGTTTGTATCTTATTGTTTTTGTTGTTTAGCCTCATGTCATCTGATCTTAGTAGTCATAGAATTATGGACTTTTCAGCGGTGACCATCTCATTTTCTGTCAGAAACAACGTATCTTGAACTATATTATCCAACGTGTCTTTTTTCCTTGAAATATTAAGGTGTAATTTAAGAGAGATTTGGCTATTGTTTCTAACAAATTGAACAACTATGTAGATACTTTCTTACATTAACTCGCTTTTGTTGTGTCGCTACCGTTGATCTTGAGGTTATTAGACATAATGTTACCACAGAACTGAATGTATCAATCAACGAAGTATTAATGGATGTAATGCAGAAATATTTGCAAGAAACATTTGAAAACTCATAAATATTCCCTCTAATTTAAATGGATTAACTGTAATTTCTGATGCCACTTCGACTTTTCAACACTCTATAAGTATTTCAAATTCCTCCATTGATAATTGGCAATTTGAATGTAAATGTTTACAGAGTTTGTAAAGTATGTAACAATCTTAGAAGCTTCTCGTAAATAATTTTGAAAGGTAGTTCAATAAAAACTAACTAATACGAATTCTTTACTTTAATACTTTACCTGTCCCGTGTGTCAGATGTGATACACAGGATATATTTCATTGGCGTCCATGCATCATATATGTTACACATTCCCCTTTTTCAATCACCGAGTAGTTTGCGACTTACGAAAGGAAAGCTTTTTATTACTCAGAACCTATGAAACAAGAACAAACTAAAAGTCTGAAAATAACCAAGGACGTTTAGAACAATTAGGACAAAAAATTATGAGTATACACTGGACAGGGAAAGACATGACTTTTCCATGAATGTAATTCTTTGTCTTTGTGTTGAGAAATAAAAGTTGGGCAAAGAAGTCAACAACTGCATGATTTATATCAGAACATAGAGGCACAAATCTAAATTATGAAATATATTTAGTTCACTGCTTTAATGTACATAAACATTTCGCACTTTAGCATATGGGTAAGATCAACTAAACCGACCACAATCACGATTGATACATTGTCATCCACCCTTCCGAGGCTGATAAAATGAAATTCACGTCTACAGGGTTTGAAGACAGAGCGTAAAGAAACACAGTTAAGCAGTGCAATACATTTTGTCCAGGACGTTACAGATTCTGCCAGTCACAACCCCGTTATCAACTAGAATCATAATTATTATATGAATTGTTGATGGGTTTCTTCTAACTTTTTTCGTTTGTTTTGATTTCAAATCCTACCGAAATCAACTTTGCTTTTCATCCTTTCGAGGGTCGATATAATTGACTAACGCTTTTCTCTCAAAAATAGTTGCCTTGTGTCAAAATTAGAAATAATATGATTGTCTATATTTTAGGCACATGGCCAGAATTTTAACCCCAGTATTTGACAGACGAATTATTTCATCGACATCGAAAGTTTGAAAGGTGAAGTTAACCGCGGCGGGATTTGAACTCAGAACCTAAAGCGCAGTTTGTTCGACGTTTTAACGATTCTGCCATGTAATAATAATAATCCTTTCTACGATAGGCACAATGTCTGAAATTTTAGGGGAAGGTGTTAGTCGAGTACATCGACCCTCAGTATTTGACTGGTACTTATTTTATCGACCCAAAAGGTTGAAAAGCAAAGTTACCTCGGCTGAATTTTAACTCATAACATAGAGACGGACGAAATACCGATAAGCATTTTGTCCAGCAATTTTGAGGGAAGTGGGTAGGTCGATAAACTCGACTCCAATACTTAAGTGGTACCTTATTTTAAGGATAATATTTTTTTCATTTAGGCATAGAAGCAATAATTTTGAAGGGAAGTAGCTAGTCGATATCATCGACCGCAGCACTAGATTGGTATTTTATTTTATCTACCCCTCAGTTGAGATGGTTCTCTTTCACAAGAATTAGACACCTCTTCCTCAGAGGTGTGCTCCTCTTTTCATGACATAGACTCTTTTTGCAGAAAATTGTCTCCTCATCAAAAAATGTTTCCTGTTCATATAAGACGTATCCTCGCATTTCTTATTATCTTTCCCGATTGCGGTCCTTGGATCTCATTTACAACAAGTTTGCCGGCCTCCGGTTGTTCTCCATTTTTTTAAAAACGAGTTCACTCTCTCAAGAAGCAGACCGGAAGACGCTGCTACGAACAAGAGCTTCCTACTGATTTAGTTCCTTTCATTGTTTTTGCTGAAGTGGATTTTCATTGTATCCACCGGATGAAGCTAAGAAAGGAGGTTGTTTGATCTTAGCTTTTAGCAATGAGGATAGGCGATTTCTTTCGGATATTCCAATGCTGTGTTCGTTACCACATTCAGACCATTAATCTTTATGATTTATATTTATTTGTTATTTTTTTTTCCTTTGAAATCCGGAGAGAAAGACCGTAAACAGCTTTTTTACTATGACATGTGTAGGAGCTGGAAATTCCAATCTCAATAATTTTGAGATCTCAGTACCTTCTACAAGGTGCAACTCCGATATTGTTTTGCAGTTTTGAAGTCTAAAGGACTTGTATGTCAATGGTGACTCCAACCGACAACATATCGCAGAAATTTAGCTCTTCAGTAACAGCCAGCCCATAATTTGTCACAAACATGACTACTGACCAGGAGTTCATGTCTTCACCATTGTCCATGAATGTGACTATCGAGTTCCTTCTTCCCAAATACTACGGAAGAATCTTATGGACGGTTGCGTCTGGTACAATTTGGGCTTGTGCTTTAGTTTCGTTATTTATTACAAAGATAACAGACATTGTGCCATACGCCCTCCTCCCAATAAAGATTTCTCCTAAATTATTTGCCAAGTTTAACTCCAGCGCTTGGTTATTTGCCTCTTCTTGCGCGCCTTATGACGAATTGTGTTTGGCTGGCACCTGAATAGTGAACAGAATGCTGTCAAGCTTTAGTTAAATGCTGTCAAACTTGTTCTTGTCGCTATATTTTAAATTGACGAAGGACGTACGTCTGTTGTTGTTGCTGCTGATGCTGATGTTCCTGCTGTTATTGTTATCAAACTTGCTGTTACAAAATACTTTTAGTGAAATTGTCAATATCTGTTCATTAATTTCTTCGATAGCTAATTTTGCTTTGTTCAATGCAGTTTCTTTTGGAGCGGATCCCGCAAAAGAATCTTTTTAGCTTAGAGTTAGTTACGAGATAAGATATAATGAATGTATTCAAAAGAGAAAATTACTCTGTAATCTAAATCGTGTAAATGTTAGACATTCAGACATTTTCAAACTTCGTCATTGCTTGAAATAATATACAAAATGTAAATTAATTTCTTCTTCAGTTGTAAAACAATGAGAATTATCGGAAAAAATCATTTAAGCATCTGAACGAGTCGGCAGCAAATAATAATAATGTTAATAATATTAATGATGCTGACGCCGACGCCGCCGACGACGACGGCGGTGAAGTTGATGATGATAATAAAAATCGTTTCTATACTGGGCACGAAGGCCCGAAATTTTGGGGGAGGGGAGTAGTCGATATTATCGACCCCAGTTCGTAACTGGTAC
>JAOPUL010003388.1:31361315-31372068 GCA_027564515.1 Octopus rubescens | reverse complement strand
CGCAGTGGGATTGAACCCAGAACCATGTGGTTGGGAAGCAAGCTTCTTACCACACAGCCACGCCGCGCCTATTGTATATATATATATACACGCACACACACACACACACACACACATACATATAAAGACACATAAAAGGCCCCCACTACACTCTCTGGAGTGGCTGGCATTAGGAAGGGCATCGAGCCATAGAAACCAAGCCAAAACAGACAGGAGCCTGATACAGCTCTCCGGCTTACCAGTTCCAGTCAAACCATCTAAACCATGCCAGCATGGAATATGGATGCTAAATGATGATGATCATGATGATGATATTCACACACACATATGGAGACGTGTGTGTGTGTGTGCGTGTAGATAGATAGCTAGAGAGAGAAAAAGAAAGAGATAGTATAAATAAGAAAACTATAAAAAAAACTCAGGGTTATCTGTCACAGAAATACAAAAAAAATGTAGTGACTTCTGTTAAACTGACTAAGCTTTAACCTAATGAGAATTTCAGGTTTTGAAATGAGTTTCATCTGCTCTCATAACTTAAAAGGATATGCTTTAAGAATGGAAATAACATAAGTTAAACATTTAATGTGGATATCATTTTATAAAATAAATACCACATGTTTAAATTGTGGTACACTATATTTATAAATAGTTCAGAAAATGTGTAAGAATATATAAATGATTTTGTTGAAAATTGCCAATGAGAAGCAATTTCACTGTTGTTGTTAAACCTCAAGTCAGCCTGATCAAGTAGATCTTTGATTGAAGGAGTCCCAATTATGACCATCCCATCTTACTTCTAGGCATTGTATACATAGGGTTACTTCTTATTCAAATGGTGGAATACATTTTTATGCCATGAAGACTAAGTGGAATATCTCCAGTTCAACTACAATTAGTATAGGAATAGAAAAAAAGCTAACTCCAAGGAAACTAGTGATGATTGGCATTTTTAAAGCAGAAAAGTGCGATGTGAGGAAGATTTAGCTGCTATTTCTCACAACTTGAGTGACCATGTCGCGGATCCCTTGGTTTGACACTTTCATTACCAACAACATATGTATCTAGCCAGGCAATAGTTTCTAAGCAGAATAAATGCTATTATCTTATCCATGATGGTAGTAGTGGCTAATCCCATTCCACTGCAACACTTTCTCAATGCTTCTTGCTATTGCTTTGCATTGCAAAGTAAGTAGAAACATTTCATTTGGACAGTGCAATACATTCCATGCCATGAAAAATAAGAGGAATAACTCAACTCAGCTCCTGCTCTTAACTCCATGAAGACTAGCGATGATCTGTATTGGTAGATCATCAGGTAATATATTCACAAAATCAAATACATTTTTGTGCTGTGAAAGAATGTGATTTAACCCTTATCAAATACATTCATCTACAATCAATAAGTAGTGTTTTCTGATTTAGGCACAAAATCAGCAAGTACTGGGGTCTCTACCATTGGCCCCCAGTATTTGACTGGTACTATGTTAACAACCCCATAAGGATGAAAGGCAAATTTGACTTTGGCAGGATTTGAACTCAGAACATAAAGTGTTGGACGAAATACCAGTGAGCATTTTTTCTGACACTCTAGGTGTGCAAATTATATGTCAAAATCCTATAAAACATTTATTTTGTGTCTAATTACTCATTTTTCAATATTATGCATAATTAGCACGCCGGGCAAAATGCTTAGCAGCATTTTGTCTGTCTTTACGTTCTGAGTTCAAATTCCACCACAGTCGACTTTTGCCTTTCATCCTTTTTGGAGTTGATAAAATAAGTACCAGTTGAGCATTGGGGTCGATGTTAATCGACTTACTCCCCTCCCCTAAAACTTGCTAGCCATGTGCCAAAATTTGAAACTAATATAATGCATAAGTTTTTCTTTTTTGTTCTGTCAAAGATGTGTTTACCATATTTTCTCTCATACAAGTCAACAGTATATAGTGTAAACATGTACTGTAAACATTCGAACATCATCACTATCTTTCCAAATCCTGCTGCATTTCACATGGAATTTTTGGTCCTTCAAAGTTGTCTTAGTGCATAAGTCGACTTACATTTTTTAGGCTATAAATTTTAGTCTGAAATGTTTGACTTGTATGATGGAAAATACAGTAATAATTTTAAAATAAGGAAAATAATGATCATGGATACAGGTTATGTTTAGAAACATTTAATTCATATTACTTTCAGATGAAGATTCAGTTTCCGTATCATGGAGTAGTATTAAGCAATGGTCCATAGATCATTCCGGAGCAGTTTTGACTTACACAGTGTTACATAAAGATGATCAAGCAAATAGTATGTTTCGAGAAGAAAAATGCATTTGTGTCGAGACCAAGCAACTTGATGACCTTTTATCTACCACACATGACATTGTTAAAAGTATCCAGGTAAGCAGAGAGTGATTTTTTTGTTTTGTTTTTAGTTAACCCTTTTGATACTAACCCACCTGAGATTACCCTTGACTCTATGATACAAATTTCCCATTTTAAAGTGATCTAAATTAAAGCCTTCCATCAAAATTTCATGTTTATTTCCGTTCCAAACACCATTTTACTAATGACAGTTATTTTACTAAATTCTTCATTATTTTCAAAATTAACTGAATCAAAGTCAGTGATGTTTCAACAAGAATATGGTATCAAAAGGATTAATGTGACATTGTACTTAGCCCCAATCAGTCCTGATTGAGTGAAACTATGATCAAAGGCATTCCATCCATAACCAGCTCGTCTTTAAGATGGTTATAGGTAGAATAACATGGTGTGCCAATAAGTGGACCTAACACTACATTATCTAATATGTCTTTTTTTGTTTTTTTAAGATGGCAGGGTGTGATTTAAGAGAGATTTGATTGCTAATTCTAGCAGGCTGAACAGCTATATAAAAGTGTTCCTCTGGGAGAATTTGTTCACCTTTATCCCTATTATTGTCACAGTGCCATATGCAACTTTGCAGTTAATGTCCAGATTTACTGTAACTGTTAAGAATGAATGTGTTTATTTTGTTCATTGACACTCCAATGTATGATCCAAATTAATCCCCTAACATCCTACTCTACAATAGGATCTGTCTTAACTCCCAATGTATGGTCTACATTACTGTTGAAAAATTTTGCAACAATGACATTTTAAAGATTTTAATCTCACTGTTTCGAATCATTTCTGTTTATATCCCTTTTCAAAACCTAAACAGTTCCTTGTCTTCATCAGTCCTGTTTTAAAACATTTTGTTCACACCCGTATTTTTTTAACTTTTTTTTTTATGTCGAACCATCTGAGACTGCTTCTCGTTAAGTGGCACAAATGTTTTGTATTTAAATAAAACCTTCCAACGTAAATTTATATCAAAACTTTTAAGTTATATGCCAAATAATGCTAAAGTTATTTATTTTACTAAATCTTTCCAAATTCTTGATTATTTTCAAAATTAATTAAAAATACATGGGTAATGTATATTTGATTTGAAATATGGTCATGAAAGGGTTAAGAGCATTGTTGGTATAAAGCAATTTTTCATATGTTCATAAATGGGTCAAAATGGAGTAATAAATTTGTTTGCTGTAAAAAAAAAGATAAATCTAGTGTTTCAGACAAATTCCTTCATAGGAGTGTGATAATGTTAAACTTTTCTTTTTCCTCCTGATAAACCAAATTTATTCTACTTTAAACTTACACTTACTTGTTATCAACGCAGACCATCGTTAGTTTTTTGGGTTTTTTTTATTCTACTGTTTTCTTGATATTTAATAAAGGCTTTTGCTAAGCATGACAGTATAAATCCTAATGCATGAGCTTGACATGAATTCCAGTATAATGAACTTCTCATGCTATATTGAAAATTTTTTTAATTATTAATTAGCGCATCCAACCTAAATTGGATGTGTTGCTTATAACACCTAGGGATATGGTAAAATATCCCAAGAAATCATCTCATGTAGACAACAAATGCTTAAAAGCACTGATAATATCGGTTGATGATATTTCATCAGCGCCTGCAGATGGAACTCTTTTATCATATGATTTCACCATATTACAGATCATCAGTAACAGTCAGCCAAACACTGAATGCCAGACCGAAAATCATCCAAACCAATATAATTTAGCACCGGCTTAACAACCAGTGATGTTGCAAAAAGCTAGTAGGTTGTGTATAAATCAGCTATCTGCAACAGAAGCAGCCATTGTAACAAACATTAATTAGCACATCCAACATAAATTGAATGTTTTTTAGAACACATAGGACTGCGATAAACATCCTGAGAAATCATCTTGTGTATCCAATAAATGCATAAAAGCACTGATAATATCTAGTTGACAATATTTCGTTAGCACTGGCAGATGGCACTGTTGTATCACATGATTTCACCGTGTTTTGGATCATCAGTAACAGACAGCCAAAGACCGAATGCCAGACAGAAAATCAGCCAAATCGATATAATATAGCACTAAAGCTGGCAGGCTTTGTTTAGCTATTAGCCACAGAAGTATCTTTTGTGATGAATATTTATAAAAACACTTGTGCTGGTGACACATTAAAAACATCCTGCCATAGAGACCAAGCCAAAACGGACTGGAGTCTGGTGCAGCTCTCCAGCTTGCCAGTCTCATGCCAGCATGGAAAACGGATGCTAAATGATGATGATGACATGCAACATAACCTGAATTTATTGTTTAGCATGCCTAGAACCACAGTAAACATTCCGAAAAATATCATCTCATTTTGACGCCAAAAACATATCATTTATTACTTAGGATGTCATCATATTAATTATTAAATAGTTTTGAAACAAATTATTTAAGGGTTATCTCAGATGTTGTTATTACTAGTTAAAAATTATTATTATTAATATGATATTGTTATAATTACTATTGCTGCTTTTATTAATGTATACATTCTCTTTCAGAAAAATTGCCATCAACTAGCCTTTTTTGGATCAATGATCAACATAGAGCCTGATGGAACAAAAGTTTGGACGAATCCTTTATTTGGATATGGCTCCCTAACCTGAAGTCTGTTAAGAAATAAATCTTTAAAGAAAACTTGTACTGGAATCTCTGTATATTCCTCTGTTGGAACAATTTCAACAGAGCAAATCTTTATCAAGGGACCATCACTGTGTGTGTGTGTATGCATACACTTGAATGCTTACATTCTAATATTCCTAAGTTATTTTCTGACCAGGCCAATGACTTCTAAATATCTCTTTCTCACTCTTTGAATGTGTTGGTTGGAAGGTCTAATGGAAAATGTTAAACACCAGTTTGCTATTTTCACCACCTTTTTAACATTTTCTGTGATGAAAACAATGACTTCCCGCCCATTCCACCATGTGGTAACCTCTTTATGTATTTAAAACAATGACAGTTACACATTTGGTGGTTTTTTGACATCTTAAAGACAATTCCCGTTTCAAACTTTCAACAAGTTCACCTCAAGAGCAGGCAATGTAATTAAGCAATGCTCTTGTTATTTAGCCCCAACCCATTCATGATCAACGGGTATTTCAATTGTGACCATCCCATCTATTTTTTCAGATACTGAGGGGTATAAGACGTTTTGGCACAGACATTTTGCAGGTTCAACACTGACTTATTTGACATCAGACATTTTAATGGTTCTCTTGGTCTCCTTCTCTCTCTCCCTTCATCTCCTTCTTCCTCTCTCTCTCTCCTTGACTCACACTCTCTCCCTCCCTCTTTCTCTGTCTCTCATTGTTTATGTGTGTGAGCATATTTCTCTTGATGTATATGAAGAGAGGAAACGTGTTTATATCATGTAATGTCTCTCCCTCTCAATCTTTCTGTCTGTATGTGTATATTTCTGCACATGTGTGTGTTTGTGTTTGCTTCTAGCACCAAAAAATACTGTTGCCAAAACAGGTTGAGTGTCTAGTCAGCCATGCCAAATTGCCAGCATTCAAACAGCTATGCTCTGTCATCATATTCCATATTTAGAGCTACATTAGCATATGTCCTTTTTTTTTTTATGGTGGTCATGAAAATCTTTATTTACATTTTTTTTAACCCTTTAACTGCAAAACTAAATTTCATGGTTATTCCTGTAATGATTTTAAATATCTACCCCAAAATAGATTGATATTTTCTGCAAGTCACACTGCCTCAATAAACTTGACAAAAAATAGTTTCAAACATGATATTCTTCAACAAAAGACAGATTGGTGTAATAAAACTGCTTTCTGCAGTTAACGGTAATGAAATTTTTGAGTAGATAAATCATATTTCTGCAGTAAAAGGGTTAAACAATTTTTGTACTTTATTTTATTGTATCTTTGGAGAGTCATTTTACCAATAAGAAACACTTGCCTTGGTTCTATTGTATTTTTTAATGTTAATAGTCAACTGATTAACCAATTAACTCCTTGATTAATCATTTGATCAGTTAGTCAATCAATCAATCAATCAGTTGGTTTGTCAGTTCGGTTGTCATCATTTTCAACCTCTTCTGTGATGTTCCCTTGTTACTCCAGGTCTGTCTTCTTGTCTCCAATATCATTGATGAGATAGCAAACAATGACAACCGAACCAACTTATTGATTGAGGGATCAAATGATTAATCAAACAATCAATTAGTTAATTGTTTAATTAGTTGACTAATTGACTTAATAATAATAAAAAGAAGTAAAATTTTTTGTTTTAAAGAAATCTAAAACTTGATATTTAATCAAAATTTCATGTTAATTTGTTTCAAACACCAGCATAATAATTGCAACGCTATACTGATAAATGTTTCATTATTTTCAAAATTAATTGAAAGAAAAGTAGTGTATTTCAACAGAAATATGGTAACAAAATGAAATTGTTGGTTATTCTTCTGAATTCCTCCAAATTCTTGATTATTTAAAGAATTATTTGAAATGTATGAGCAATGCATTTCATTAGAAACATAGCAACATAATGGTTTAAAAAACAAAGGAAATCATAACTTTTCATCTGCTGTCATCTCAAAGTGCAAATGCAATTATTTATAAAACATCAATTATGTAGAATAAAATTAAGTAGTGAAAAGGGCAAAAGTATGGAAGGGAAATAAAAATATGCATTAAAAATGAAAAACAATTGCAGTTTTTGCAGCCAACCATAAAATGCAATTATTTCAATGTGATGGGAAATGTTTACAAAATAATAGCAGTCCACATTTTCCTTTAATTTAATGGTAGGTTGGCAAGATTGTAAATTCCAGTAGCAATCTACCTTTTTTTAAATATTGAATTAGCCATATATTTTGAATAAATTATTTTGTAATATATAAATAAATATGTACGCTTGAAATTTTTTCTGTTTTTTTTTTGTTTTTTTTTTGTAAACTAGTTTTACAGGTCAACTACAATGAAATTTTAAAATTAATAAATTAGTAAAACTGTTACTTTATATATATATTACAAAGGAAAAACAGGTGTAAAAATGATGACTATAAACCAATGATGGAGCTTCCACACTAATGCTTAACCTCCTATAAATAGCAACCAAATCACCCTCTACCATTTAAAAAACAAGAATAACATTGAATAATGTAGTCGTATATAGCCTAAAAATAAAGTAGGTTTGTATGATAAAAGTTGACTTAGGGTTACAGAACAATGACTATAAATATTATACATAACAGTTGTAATTATATTACTGTTGTCATCAAGGCGACGAGCTGGCAGAATCATTAGCACACCAGGCAAAATGTTAAGCGGCATTTTGTCCGTCTTTATGTTCTGAGTTTAAATTTTGCCAAGGTTGACTTTGCCTTTCATCCTTTCAGGGTCAATAAAAAAAAAGTACTAGATGAGCACTGGGGTCACTGTAATCGACTTTCTCCCTTTCCCGAAATTGCTGGCCTTGTGCCAAAATTTGAACTAATATTACTATTGTCATCATGTCTATTATAACATTTTCAAATTTATATAGTTGCCCAGAAAGATAACCAATTTTGTCACTTGTTTTATGAATCTCTTAAAGAGTCATTCTGAAGTATCTGACATAAAATCCAAATTTAATTTATAAATATCGGTTGTTAGTTTCATTGCTGAGGTTTCCTAATTTGGGAATTGGTATCAAGTCAATCTCGGACCACTGATCTGGACTCTCCTGGTTCTGCAAAAGCTTATTCGCAAAATCCAGTATTATTTCATCCAGATTGCACCTCTTGATAACTTCAGGAGGAATTCCAGCAGCTTTTCCCTCCTTCAGTCTATTCTTGGCACTCTGAAGTTCTATATGTGAGATTGTTGAAACGAATGCAACTATCTGGTCACTGCATGCACCACCCTGAACTGGAAGCATCCAAATTAGTATTGAGGAAACCACTTCATGGTGATAAGAAGAGGAAAACATTGTCACATTTACATCAACAACTTGATTGCAGACACTGGCCTGGAATGTATCCAGGACCTTGAGGCAGTGATCTTGGACCGAGAGGTGTGGCGAGTGGACTTTGTTGCTGCAGCCCGGCTTGGAACCCAACCATAATAATAATTCTTTCTATACTGGGCACGAAGGCCTGGAATTTCTGGGGGAGGGGAGTAGTCGATTTTATCGACCCCAGTTCGTAACTGGTACTCACTTTATCGACCCCGGAAGTATAAAACGCAAAGTCGACTCCGGCGGCATTTGAACTCAGAACGTAAAGTCGGAAAAATTGCCGCTAAGCATTTCTCCCGGCATGCTAACGACTCTACCAGCTCGCCGCCTTTATAATCAATACAATATTGACCACTTCGTTTAAGAACATTTCTTTTAATTTTTCTATGATTAGACAGTTACGCTCATTTGATTTCGTAACATTTATGTGGCTAAATACTCTCAGCACAGGGGTGGTACTCCGTCGGTTACGACGACGAGTGTTCATGATGATCCGATCAACGGAACTACCTGGTCGTGAAATTTACGTGCAAGTGGTTGAGTACTCCACAGACATGTGTAACCTTAACGTAGTTCTCAGGTAGATTCAGCGTGACACAGAATGTGACAAGGCTGGTCATTTGAATTACAGGTACAACTCATTTTTGACAGCTGAGTGGACTGAAATAACATGAAATAAAGTGTCTTGCTCAAGGACACAATGAGCCAAATACCCAACCCACTAAGTCATGCACCTTCACCGTACAATGTGAAATAAAGTGTCTTGCTCAAGGACACAATGCTCCACCAGGAATTGAACTCACGACCTTACGATTGTGAGCCAAATACCCTAACCACTAAGCCATGCACCTTCACCGTACAATGTGAAATAAAGTGTCTTGCTCAAGGACACAATACTCCACCAGGAATTGAACTCATGACTTTACGATTCTGAGCCAAATACCCTAACCACTTAGCCATGCACCTTCACTGTACAATGTGAAATAAAGTGTCTTGCTTAAGGACACATGTCACCGCCGGGAATTGAACTCATGACTTTACGATTGTGAGCCAAATACCCTAACCATTTAAGCCACGCGTCCTCATTAAAGGAAAAAGATTAATAGACGACATAAAAAAGAATGGCTGAGTGGTAAGACGTTTGCTTCTCAACCACACCGTGTCCAGGTTCAGTCTCTCTGCGTGACACCTTGAGCAAGATAAGGACAAGAACACACGTTGAAATCATTGTTTGTGTGAGTCAAAAAGTTAGAACCCAAAAGAGGGTAACTATTGTTTGTATCAGTCAAAATCTAGAACCTCAGAGAACTATTCCTTGTTTGCGTCGGTCAAAAACATACAACCTCTTTCGCCAGAGCCACCAAACACAGGAAAATTGCCTAGCTTGCTCGGTTCAATGAGGGCGGCGAGATTTTCTTCACAATGGACTCAGCCGACAGCAGGTGGTCCACATAAACCCACAAGTCAGCAATGCTCAGGTACTGGACGAGAGCATGCAGAACAGATTCGTCTCTCCACGAGCATCTCAGGCAGTCCCGGCTGACGGTACTTCCATGCCTGTAGAGTTTATCTCAAACCGGCAATGCCCCCTCTCTCACCCGGTAGCACTGCCAGGTCAGAGATTTCTGGAAATTATCCATGGGCTCCCGACCCTAAATTTTTATGGAACAGACCATCCAGTTGATTCTCGTCGACGTTCAGAGTCTCCCCGAGAACATCGTCGTTTTTGCCCGCTACAAAACCTATATAAAACGCTGATAAAGTTTGGTCCAGATCTCCAAGGGGAGAAGAACTGGGATGAGGTATAAAGCAGAGTGGACAATCTTACTCAGAAATGGACCGCGAGAAATGTATCCCTAAAATATCAGGCAGAGGTGCCGAACACATTCATTGCCTCCGTCATATATGACCGCCTGACCGTCGTGCCTTGCCCCAATTCACGTGGGACCAGACAGGAGTGACTACCTTTTAGCTTTCTGCGGTAAGGACGCGTACCACACGCTGAGTGGTTGATGATGCACATACATATAAAAATGCTAGTTGCAGACGGCTTGCAAGGAATTGCACCAATTGCGCATCGATTCTTGAAGCAGCAGTAAAGGACTCCCAGCACACCTTCCTTCTTCAGTTTTAGACTTTACTGATGAGGACCTACAAGGGCCGTTGCTAAGCCCCATGAAACCCCTGCGGTTGCAGGGGGCCTCCGCGGTTGAGGGACCCCATGTTAAGATCAAAGTACATAGATGAACCATCTATTTACTTTGGTTAAGATATTAACTAAAAATTTCAACCAAGACGAGGAAAACTTCAGACAGAATAAAGTAAAATATAGTTATGAATAAAAGGTGCGTAGATTATGAATTTTGATTGAAGAGATA
>JAOPUL010003388.1:31125393-31137469 GCA_027564515.1 Octopus rubescens | reverse complement strand
GAGGTGGTGGCATGGGTGGTGGTGGTGGGGGCGGCATGGGTGGTGGTGGCATGGGTGGGGGCGGCGGCATGGGTGGTGGTGGTATGGGTGGGGGCGGCAGTGGCATGGGTGGAGGTGGTGGGATGGGTGGTATGGGTGGTGGTGGTGTGGGTGGAGGGATGGGTGGTATGGGTAATATGGGCGGTGGGATGGGTGGAGGTATGAATATGTCACCCAACATGAATAATAACATGGGCATGGGGAATTACGGGGGTGGGATGATGTCTCCAAATTCTAACATGGGTATGGGGAATATGATGGGGTCTGGTGGGATGATGATGCAACAACAAAACATGGGGGTACAACAACAAGCTATGCGAGACACTCAGTTAGCATTGGTCAATACTTTACTGAAAGGTTCGATGATAAGCTCAGGTGGTGGTGGTGGTGGTGGAGGTGGTGGTGGAGGTAGAAATAGAAATCTTCATGATGGTGGAATGGGGCTGGGTATGTTGGGTTCTTCTGGGCCATTACCTTCATTGCTGGATATCAAAACAAGTGGAATTAAACGACGTTCTGGATCTGATGGTATGTCAAACATCGTTAAAAGAATGAAGAAGGATTCTGATGTGAGTTTTCATTTTTATATTTTGATTTTAGTTTAGTTGCATCATAAATACATTATTTTCCCCCATAATTATGTCAGTCTGATCTGATAACTTTAGGTTAAAGTTGTATTGTTAAAAAAAAAAGTTGTTTGCAGTCTAAAATAATTGCTTGGTGTAAGGTAACTGATAGCTTTCTGATACTACTGCTAAAATAATTTATTTGCTTACAAGATGAACATGTAACTTAATAGCTGTCTCAAACATTTATGACTAGTTTCCTTACTGAAAAATAATTGGTGGTTTTGGAAAAGTATGAGAATTTAGATTATTGTAAAAAATATTTTCATATATACTAACTTTTTAAAGTCACTTTTCATGGAATAATTATTTGCAATCAATTACGTATGAAACAAATATTTGCTATAAAAGTAGTTTATTGGGTAAGAAGATAGACGATTTCCTTTAGAGAGGTTAAACCAATCAGATTGTAGTAATCTTAGGAACTCTAGATAGATATGGAAACTTTATTTGAATGATTTGTAATTGTTTAGTACTATTTGTGAAGAAATCCTTGGCGCTTTTGTCAAATAATATCTACAAATCTTTATAATGAATTGAAGGGAAATATTACGATTTAAGATTGTCACAACAGCTGTAGAAACTAATGAAAATAAAGAAATAGTAAATTATTCCTAAATTGGTGAAATAACTAGAGCACCAAATTAAACAGGTTTATTTCTCCTGAGTGGAATAGCACCAGTTATTTAACTCCAAGTCAGTCGTGATTGAGTGTGATCAAAGTTGCCTGACCTAGCTGTTGGCCTCATAATTAATTGGTTTTTATGCAAAGCATTTTGGACTCATGATTATTTGGTTTTTGTGCAAAGCATTTTGTTCTAGTCTCCTCTGCTGCAGAGTGGTGCTTCACAAAATATTCAGTCCAAATTCTTGTAAATACAAAATGTCAATTGCACACAGATGTAATGATGATGAGAATCAAAGGTGTGTTCTTGTCATGAACCCCCCCATCCGGACATTTTGTATCTTATGTGCCCTTCTTTCTAAGATGGCAAGGTGTGATAAGCAAGCAAGACTGACTCTCTTGTTGGATGAAATAAGCACCAATCATATATTACAGTTGATTTAATTGATTGCCCTATCTGTTAATTTCTCAGACCACTAAAGAAATTAAAGTATTTATTCTGATTATACAATATTAAACAATTTAGTTTCATAAAAGTTACATAAGCAGACATATTAACAACTTAATAGGTAGAGTAACTAACTCAATAAATACTTCGCTTAATTCTTCATTAGTTTTACATTTTAAACATTTGACTAACAATATAAATTATTTGAGTTTTCCATTTGATTATAGTGTTCGTAGAGCAATACACTTTTTTAAAATTGTGCATGTGCACACAACCAAGAACTCTATTCAATTATTTTTTGAAATTTAAAAAACATTTTACATAATAAATTAGTTGATAATTAACATTAACCAAAATTGAGCTTTTAAAGAAAAGAAAACAATTTATATTATTGAGATATATGTTACTGATATAAAATGTTATTGCTATAATTCTTTGCTTATTGTTTTAATTTCATAAATGGCATATTTTATTGCCTGTATCCTATTGAAAACATGTTTTTTACAGATTTCCTGAGGGTTAGGGAATGATTAAAAAAAAAAAGATAATTATTTTTCTTCCATGAAATTCCTGTGAATTGTATTGAGCAGAATAACACTTTTTTTTCCCTTTAGTTCATCTTTAAATCAGTACATTTTGTCTGACTGAAATATGAAATACATAGAAAATGTTGCAAAAATTATACAGCCAAAGGATTATCCATATAACACTTTCTAATGTTTTTGTGCTTTGTTTAAATTTTTATATTTTCATTTGTAATTTGAATTATTTTTAGATGTTTGAAGGAATTGTTTGCCCTTATTTATTTTTCATTTGTAGAAATGTGGGGCTATTAAAATTATTAAACAAACCTGAAAATTATTTTGAAATTTTACATAAATCTATACAATTAAATTAATAACTGTTTTTCTCTTATCTGTATATTATAAATTTTTTGATAGTTGAAATGGCATGAAATATTCAATAGTTTTTTTTCCCTCTATTTCAAATAAATGATATACATAAAGTGTAAGTTTTATACTTCATGTAAAAACAACAAAAACAAATGTAAGCATTTTCTTTACAATTACTTTAATATGACTATATGTGTGTTAGATTTACAATTAACTGGCTCACACAGATCAAAATAAAAAAATTAAAATGATTCTAATGTTCCTATAAATTTATTTTAATATCTAGTTTATTTTGAGATAATTTTTATATTTAAAAATCTTTGATAACATTTAAAAAAAAAAGTCAGTGTACCCCCAAGAAATAGATCTAATTTGAATGAATGAAGAACATGCTGGAATTTAGAACAATTTCTGTTTGTCGGTATCATGTAACCCAGTACAATTTGTCTCATGGTTGGGTGGTTGCTAATGTGACTGCACTAACCCCACCCAGTTTACTGAATGAGGAAGTTGTGTGAACACCCAAGCAGGATTTTAAATAAATCTTGTCAAAGGGCAGGAAAACCTTAGAAAAGCTAATCAACCAACTAAATCTGTAAAGAAGATTGATGCTACCAAATTATCTATGACCTATGACCTATTTAGGGCTATAAATTTTGGATGCATTGAATAAAATTGAAATAATTTTTTTGTGATAATTGATATTTCTAGTTTACTGAAGTAGAATTAAACATAAGACATATTTGGAATGTTGTATAGTAAGAGAGCTGGCATAAGTTGATTGTTAGAGGAAGTAGCCAAAATGTTGGGCTAAAAAAAAAAGCACTTAATTATTTAATGCCAACACATAAATATTTAAATATACACTCAAATACTTGTTTCTTTCCTATCATGTTAATAGGCAACTAGTATATAATTTAAGACTTTATATAGTATTAAAAGGAATTTATCATTAGGATAAGAAGTTTTCTGGAGACTTTTACATAAAAAAAATTTTTTTTATACCTCACTTTAAAAAAAAGTGTTTTATATTTTTCAAAAATATTTATTGGAATAACGTTTCAAATATTAAATTTCAATGCAGAATGTACCTAATTCTTTAAGAAAAAAGTTATATTCAAAAGTAATTTCGTTTCAAAATCTATTCAACGTTGGCTGTGAAATATTAGTACTCCTCCAAATTTATAGTTCTATTTGGGCCTTATCAATTTTGCCAGAGATTATCTAAAAACATGTTGACTATTCATTGTGAAAAGTTAATGTTAAACAAATTCTAAAATATGTGTATAAAATTCCATATTGTATATATGTTAGTACTTGCATACACACACTTGCACACAATATTTAGTCAGTTTCATTTTTTTCTGTTTTTTGATATTCTAATTTTTTTTTTACGTATATAGTTAAATAAAATGTTTAAGGTAAGTTTTTCTAATATCTGTTTACAAATATTAATTTTCTAAAGATTATTATCAATCAACAAAATAGGTATTTAGAAAAATATAAGAATCTTTTCAAACACTTTAAAACAGAATATTTTCAACTTACCCATATTTTTAATGAAAGGAAAATTGCCCAGCTTTCATTTACTTTATTTTCATTTTTTTGTGACAATCTTGTGTTATTTACATTTTTATGACACAATTTTCATTTTAAATAGAAACAGAGAGAGCCACAAACACAACTCTCCCTCTTGCTTTCATTTTTATCAGTCTTTCCAAAATTATAGGTTTCCTCCTACTTTCTTAGATTGCATTTTCTCTTAATGATTGTGTTTATAAATGTGTATGTCTGAATATAGAAATATGTAAGACATATATGTATGTATGTGTTTGAATGTGTGTACATATGCATGCTTCAGATTTAATTCTTATCAAGTTGCTTTCATATTTTCAGTGGGTCTGAAAATATTGAATATCCAAAAAAATAAAAAATAAAAAACAAAAAAAAAAATTTCCCAATATCCTTCCTTCCTTCTGTTCATATCTCAATAATTTCATTCTCAGTGATTCAACTCTGGCTGTTCCTTAAGTCAAGGATGTTACCAAGCAATGTGACATTGATTTTACCCACATTCAGATTGTTTTTTTCCAAATTTAAAAAATGCATTCATTGTTTCCATTGTTTCTGGTATGGAATATATTGAAGAAAAGAGAGAGAGAGAGAGAGAGAAGTTTAAAACGGCTCTCCTTTTGTTTTCAACTCATGACTGCATTTTTAAAATGCTATATCTCTCTGCTAGAGTTTCTCTGATTTGATAGCATTTCATCTTCAAATAAAAACTCCATCCTCTATTCATTGTTTTAGTGCAATGTGTTTTAACCTATCCACCATGTTCCCTTTCTATCTTTTTGTCTAATGGCTTATCTATGGCCGCTTTATTCAACCTTTTCTTAAGACGTTGGCCCCTTGTCATGGTTTCAGCGCTCCTCCAGAGGCAAAGACAGGATCATCCGCCCAAATGACAGGAGAAGGCCACAGGGAAGTACCCCTTCTACTAAAAAACGGGATCAACTCTACTCTCAAGGTCGTAAAGACCAATCTTCCAATAGAAGACAGCGTGATACTTCAGGTAAAGTAAATAACTGGTTTTTCCTGCTGGCGCCTGCATTGTTGGTCATTTTCCAATGAGCGGTCAGCTACAGATGAAATGTCACTAGCATGTTGTCTCCGCTGCTTCTCTACCTCTTTTTCTCCCACCCTATTACTATAATTCTCTCTTTCTTTCTCACTCTCTCACTCTGTTTTCTCTCTCTCTTTTTCTCTTCTGCATATCTCTTTGGCAAGTTTATTTTGGTCTGTTTACAGAGCATCCCACCCAATTTCCTATTGCTTCAAATGACACTCAGGAAGCAAAATGATTCAATTTCTGTATTTATTTCATCCATTTTCCTTACTACAAGAGCATTTTATACTACCCAGATAATCATTGTCTTTCTACTATTAATTGGATGGAAGGTGGGACAACTTTTTCTTGTCAAAATAATTGTAATTTTAAGGTCATCACAAACTGAATTCTGGAACGAGATGAAAAGTCATGGTGATGGTGTATTATTTATGCTTCCTTCCCTCCATGTCTTTACCAACATCTGCCTCTTTACATTTATTTAAACTCATTTAAAGAAATTTTTTTCATAAATCTCTACCCCCTTTTTTTTTTTCACTTTTAATACAGTTTTCTAGATTAAAATCTTCACTACATGTTTTCCTTTTTTTACCTACATTTTTAATGCTTTGGATTTAATTTTTCCATTTTATAGCCAAACTGTTGTCACCTGGGTTTTTTTTCTTTTACTAAGATCCATTCTTTATTAAGGTCTGGTAGTAAATACTCAATGACAGACATCAACACAACTCATTGCCTTTCTTTTTACTTCAGTTTTGTAACTTGGCTTCATGGTAACATCAAGTTTTCACCATTTTTTAAATTTCTTATATATATATATATATATATATATATGTGTATATATATATATGTATAAAATAGTAAAAAAAAGTTTCTTTTCTCACTTTTGCCATAGTATTTTAGTGTCTGTTCTAGTACACATGCTTGATAATGTTATCATTTCTCATCACCCCTTTGTCCATTTCTCATAATATGGCAACTTGCAATTTTTATATACACTCATGTACACACACACACACACACACACACACACACACACGCACACACAATGCAGTCACACACAAGTATTTCCTATTAAGTTCTAAAATTTCTTTACAGATAAAATATAACCCTCTTCTTTCTAATTTTTTATACTTCTTATATATATAAAGAAGTGTATACTGTGTTTTCTCCAAGGTTTGTATAGGTCAAAAGGCTTGATATTGCTTTGACAATACAACCATTGACATTTGCAGCTAAGAAAAAGATGGAAGATGATGATGAAGAAGAGGATGAGATGTATGATCCTGCCGAGCCAACTGATGATGAGGTATTATTTTCTTTGTCTTCTTATTTATAGAGGAGAGAGTTCTTAGCTGGGGGAATAGTGCTAACAGGAATATTTCACTTACATTACAAAACATTTGACTTTTGTGGAGATTATGCATGATTAAATTTATCAAATCATCTAGCTCTGTTGAAAATATATCTGTTCAATATCAAAGTATATTTCATAAAAGTATAATATTTATGAATACAACCCATGCCATCATGGACAACAGATGTTAAATGATGATAATGATTGTTATTTAAGACAAATATTTGAAATGATTAATCCTCAAACAATAACTAAATTTTTCCATTGGTAATTTTGGTAATTGTGCTCTAAAATTACTAAAGTCTTGTGTATGCTCTCAAATGAAAGAATTTCCTAAATTATTCTTATTTATTAGATTTAGTTAAAAAGTAATTATTGAAAAAATATTTAACCCTTCAGCATTCAGACTACTTCATTAAATGTAATGCTTATTTATTCACATTATTTTGAATTAATCATATATTATCTTGTACCTTCAAGATTTTGCTGATGTGAGTGTTTATTTTTAGAATGACATTATAGGGTAGGTGTAAGAGGCTGAATCTAGCCAATCTGAACATGAAACAGGTAGAATATTTGGGCTGGATATGGATTGTTTAAATTCTAGAGGGTTAAGTAAAAATGAATTTGATAAGTAACTTCTCATTTGATGTGAACTGTTTCTAAAGAACTTAAATCCTTAAAATATGTCATTTTATTTTACACAAATTCATCAAAAAGTGTTTTAACATTTCTTTAATGTATTCATTCAAATAAATCAGTCAGATAAAATCTTGAATCTGATACTCTGAGCTTTATATATATATATATATATATATATATATATATAGTAGATAGGTATTTTAAAGTAATGTTCAGCCACTGGGGTTTGAAAAAAAGATAAAGATAAGGAACCAGTTAAAATAGATGTATATAGTTTCTGATCTGTTGTTCCAAGAGCTGCTCTGTAAGCAATAGCTGCTAGCAAATCAACCTTTCAAACAATGAACCATATAATCAAAATATAAATATACAAGTATGCCCTCAATTTGTATAAGTGAGAACGATAAATTTATGAGTTCAATACATTGCTCAGTTCTAACCTCTTTATGTGTATATTTTGTTGTGAGAGGAAGAGAGAGAGAGGGAGACAGTACCTATAGTTTTGGTGAGATTAATGCAGTTGATATTCACTTTGAATTTCCAATGCCATTGGAAAAAATCTGGGCAAGAAGGAATTTCAGGGAGCTGCATTTCTGAGGAAAGATTGAGAAAAAGTGTCTAGTATGGGGGTTTTGTGTGAGAGTGGTGAGACAATAGGAATGACTGGTAGAGGAGAGGTGCATTATCTCTAAGAAGTTGAAACATCATCATTGTTTAACATCCATTCGTCCATGGGTTGGACAGTTCGGCAGGAATCAGCAAATCAGAGCACTTTGCCAAACTCCAATGTACGTTTTGGCAAGGTTACTGAAGTTATATGCCTTTCCTAATATCAGTCACTTTACAGAGTGTACTGTTTTCTTCTTCTGGGGGTGGTGGTGGTGGTGGGGGGTGCAACATTAATGAAGTTGCCAAGTAATTTGCAAGGCAACCCGAGTTGGGGTGTAGTATTGAAGGAGATGAAAAAGTGGAAGTATGAGAAAGGGATAGGAACAGGTGTCTTGCTGAATAGACGAACAGAAGGTTGGGTATCCTTGGGCTTGTGGGTGTAGTGTGATGTAAATCTTCCATCAATCAATCAGATTTACATCATCAACATACTACAACCACAAGCCCAAAGATAACCAACCTTTCTGTTCCTCTATTCCTATTCTCTCTTTATATTCACCTTGTACCTTAAGGGTATCCCCCCTCCCCTCACTTTCTCTTTTTCCAGCTGAGGAAGCCATGTATATTCTATTCAGCAAGACATTCTGTAATCAGTTCGATTTTCATGCCTACTTTTACCTATGGTCATGAATCTTGGGTAGTGATCATGAATACAAGCAGCTGAAATGAGGTTCCTCTAAAGAGTAGTTGGAGTAACATTGCTTGATAGGATGTGTAGCAAGTCACTCCAGGTCAAGCCACTTCTTCACATTGAAACATCAGAGCTTGTGGATAGAGTGTCAGCAGAAAGAATCACAGGACAGATTTAATGGGCAAGGTCAGCTAGGAGTAGACCACAAGCAAAATTGTTCGGTAATATTCCATAACCCTTGTTTGGTCTTGCTTGGGGATCCAGAGGAATATATACTGACAGTTGCAGGACTCTATGGAGAATGTATCTACCCCTATGATCCTCACAAGAATAGTGGGCTTTGGAAAATAGACAGACAGATAGGGTCTCATGGGTGTAGCTGCAGTGTCATCCAGATATGTGAGCTGCGTTCTAATGTGGATCTCATTTGTGCTTTGTAGAAGCCAATAACTGATTAGAATTAGAGCTGAAGTATTTTCTGGTCCTAGTGCATTTGTTTAAAAATTTCTTTTACTGTGAACTAGGAGTGAGGCTTGATATTTGTTCAGTTAGACAAACTGATCCAAGCATAGACTTGAGTATAACATAATGACATAATCAGTTTTATTTGCAGTACTTTCACCTTCACATACATTGTGTCTCCATTATACACTTTTATATATATTCTGATATTTTAAAAATGTATGAGTCCAAACCTTTGACTATTAAATTATTTTTTTAGTAAGATACAATCTTTTCATTCAAGTTCCACTCTTCGTGCAAGCTGCACCTAATCACACTTTCTTTATTTAGCGTTAAAATAATTTATCCATGGTCTACTTTTATTTTAACAGATACAATCCACTGAACACAGTAATGGTGGTCTAACAGTAACTGTTGATGGTAGCAGACGTTCGGTTACTGAAGACACTGCTAAGGTAACTACACTTTAAAATTTAATGTCATGAATAATTACTTTAAAAGGTTGTTTTTCATTTAATTTGGTAAAATTTTAACCTTTATTTTTATTAATAATTATTTAATCTGCGTACTTGGTAGTAACTAAATGCTTTGTTATAAGCTCTCAGTAGATATCAGTTTTATACTTAAAATTCAAATCCTAGAAAATGTTATGATTAGCATTCTAGTCAACTTCTGTTACAATTTTACTATCTAACTTGTACTGAAGCGGTTAATTGTATTTAATGCATTAAAGTCAATTTTTGTTTCTATTCTAAAAAGCTTGCATAAAATTCTACAATTATACTAAATTTCTTATTCATTAGGTATATTTAATAGGAATTTTTTTTTTTTCCTTTTTTTAGTTAATAAATATTTTTGCTCTTTAAGAAAACTGTTTGTGGTTGTATTTCTCTGATCTATCACTAGCATATGTTCAGTTTCTGTTTTTATGCTGGAATTCGTTTCCATCAGGATATTTGTTTGGTAAAACTATCTTTATGTATCCTGTAGGCTAACTTTCAAGTATTTCAAGAATCTCTGTTGTTTTCTTTTCTATTTAGAATATTTAGGATAACAAACCTGTCAAAACCTTAAATCAAATATCCTTATAGCTTATCCCTATTCTTAAAGTAATGACTTTCGAGAATAACTCTAATTTTCTGTTTTTGTTAGGGCAACTTTTTTATTTCTTAGATTTTGCTTTATTTATTTTTTGTAAAGATCTTGGCATCTTGGTTAAACAGTTGGATACTGACTTCTCAATTGTCAAGTAACTCCTGATGTCTGCTAAGTTAGAGCAAAATTTGTAAAATAATTTTGTGTACTTTCTGAAAAGGTCTTGGAATATAATTATCCTAGTTCATCTCTTCTCACAGTATATGGATTTATCTTTTCTTATTTTACTAATTTTGTTTTATATATTTATTTATTTAGTTAGTTATTTTTTCCCAAAGTAGACAGTCATTAGTTTCCTCAGATTCTGCTTTTTTGGATTTATGATAATGTAGCTTTATACTGCCTCTAGGTTATGGCCTTTTTTTCCTTTGAAAAACTGAGGGTTAGTGTATTTTAAAACTGTTCGTCTTACTAGATCTGTGCACAGATCTATACTATTAGTTTGGAGGAAAAATAAAATTGATTATTCTTTTATTGGTTTCAGTCATTTGATTGACCATACTGGAGCATCACTTTAAACAGTAGAGTTGATTATATTGATTGCATACTTATTTTATTGGCCTTGGAAGGATGAGAAGCAGAATTAATCACTGCTATTACCACAAGGTATTTTGTCCACACTATTACTTCTGCTGCCCACCACCAATGTAGCTGGATTAAAAATAAAAGTTCAATTGTTTGCATAACATCAATCATTAATAGAAATAAAATAACAAACTATTTATTGTAAACAAAAGAAATTTTATTTCTAAATTAGCAAAGCGAAATAACTTACAAGGGCTCTCAATTGATATGTAAACATTTACTCTTTCTTGTCTAGTATATAGTATATTCAACCAGCAATAATTACATTAAATGTAGTTAAACAATATAAACAAATTCCTTTGATACTGATCTCTCATTTTAGCATGACTCAAAGTTTACCTCTCCTAAATACATCTATGTCTTCTACCACTCTCCAAACTCCTCCAACCATCTTTGATCATATCTGCATCAGTGACATGTATCTCACCTCACCCTTCTCAGAAGTAATTTGTCTTTATGACTTCAATGCTCACAACTCTTATTAGCTCTCACTCTCATCCCATGCTGATGCTGATTATTTAAAAATTAAATTATTTTGCAATCTTCAGCTCTTTACATCAATTAGTTTCATGTTTCATCCCCCACACACATTTCTGACTAAGAAACGGACACTCCAAATATCTTTGGTTTGTTTCTCACCTTCAAACTTAACTTCTACCAAACCATCACCATCTCTGTGCCTATCAAGTCATCTGACACCTACTTGTCTCACATCAACATAATGTATCCTCCTCTTAACCCTGTGAAACTTCAAGTCATTTGGCTGGTGGGAACGTCACCAATTCTATGCTAATATTTCTGGCAGCTCAAGTGCTTTGCTCTTAAACCATCCAAGTTAGGTAGGTGGTTGATCCTTTTTGCCATCTCTCCACATTCCATAGACAACCAAGACTCATAGCCCCAATTCTTGCAAGTGGTTTACTCATAGTTGCACTGCAGCAATTCAGATAAAGAACACACCTGCAATGCTTAGAGAAAATCACCCATCCCTACATAATGGTTGGCTATAACACTGCACCAAACTTCTATAAGGCCATCATCCAAAATGGAAAGTTTGTCTTTATGCATTACACAAGTCTCTATACTCTCTTGTCTCCCAAACAGCCACTGATTTATTTCCCGTTTTCTTGTTAAAAGGATCTGTATTACATTTGTGAAACCCTCCTCTGCTCTATTTCTCAATCATATGGTTCTGTGAGCAGTGATTCTTTGTAAAAAAAAAACCTCCTTATTCTCGCTTAGTTTACATCCAATTCTACATTGCACATTACTTTAAAATTATCCTTTTCCACTTTACCAAGCTTGCCATCCCAGCACA
>JAOPUL010003388.1:31117893-31120393 GCA_027564515.1 Octopus rubescens | reverse complement strand
TTACTTCAATTTCTTTAAACGTGGATATTTTTACATGCATGCCTTTTTATCATTTTAATATCCTTTCAATGTCTCTCTGTTTAATTCTTTCTTACAATATCTGTTTTCTTGTGTTATACTTTTCTCTCAAAGCTTTTGAACTGCAGATATGATGGTTATCAATGTTCTAATACTTGCTCTTATAACAAATTTACTTACAAGAAATCATTTTTCTGCCTAAATTGTATAGTGAAAATAATTAAAACTCCTCTAAAACAAACTTTTATGTCTGCCACATTTGTTGAAAAGGAAAGAAAAATGTTTTATTGATTTTCTTTTCTTTATCTTTGAGGCTGCTTGATTGCAATTTTCTTCAGTTGTATATTTTTCAGTAAAATAAGGCTTTTATTACATAATTAATCTAGTTTTGTTACTTACTGACAGTCTGCTTCACGCATATTTTTAATTCTCTGCATTTTATCAGACAGTAATCCTTTGGCTGTAAAGAATTGAATTTTTGCAACATATTTCTTTTGTTTAGCCAGACATAATTTCACCTTCAAGTTCTATACCATTTAGAAGACATTACTATGCATATTTCTACTGCACACATACGCATATTTGTTTTTTGTGTGTATTTTCATACACAAATAAAATAAATATTGGTTTATTTTTTGTTGATATAATGTCTGTGTTTGTGTGTCAGGTATATTATCTCATGTAAATAATATAGAATTGTACATGTGTGTGGTGTATATTGCACGTGTGTATGTGCGTATGTGTGTGTGTAAGTATATATTACCTGTATGCGTATTGTTTATTCAATGTATATTGCCTGTATTGTGTATTTTTCTTTTGTATATATTCTTTGCAGTGTATATTGTTTGTGTGTATATATGTATGCACTTTGTATATTGTTTGTGTGTATATATGTATGCACTTTGTATATTGTTTGTACATGTGTGTGCCTGAGCATGCAGTGTATATTGTCTGTGTGTGTGTGAGTGTATGCATGTTTTATAGATATTGCCTGTACATACATGTGTGCATGTGCAGTATCTGTATTGCCATCTATATCTAAGTGGAAGTGTGTGTTGTATATTTTATGTAAGTATTTGTTTGTGATGTATATTGTTTATATAATTTATTTTGAGTTGTAAGTCATCTATGTCTTTCACTAAATGCACATTTGTGTCTGTTTTTATTAACTGTGTTTTCATGTACATGTGCTGTATATTGATTGATTGTGTGCATGTGTGTGTGTTTGTGCATTGTATATTGTTTATACCTGTGTGCACATGTATGTAATGTATGCATTTCAGTAATATGAAATTATGTATATTTGTGTTCAGGCCTAATAAATTTTCCAGTATTTTCAATTGTTTTCTTATATACTTGAAAAAGTATGTTGCAAAACAATTAAAAGTAAGTATTAGTGAAGACACAGTTATAATATCGTTAAGGTGTTATAATACTGTTTATAATGCTTTGAGAGTTTTCGAAAAAGTGTAGTTTTTAAAAAATATTTTTCATGAGGGAAGGTCTTTCCTATTTTCAAAAGTTTAGGTATGATAATGTTTTGTTTTACAAAGGAAATGTGTCCTATGAAGTTTCTTGGTCATATTCGGTCAGTGACTCTTGAAAATTTATCCCTCAAATTCAATTTATCTCTTTCCATGATCCATTGACATTTATACAACAACAGAAATATCTAAGATAGACTCTGAATAATCTGAGAATATCGGTTGAAGATCTGAAAATGTAGAAACATTTCCTTGGGTTTTCCTCAATCCTCTATCCTTGTACAGTTTAGCATTGCTATTGAAAAGTGGTTATTCTTACAAAATGGTGACATTGAATTTACACAAGGAAGTTTCTGCATAACAAATATATCTAAATACATCTTTGCTTTATGGTTTGTATTGTGTTTGTAGTTGACATTTTTATGGTTTGGATTACACTAACTAATATGGTCTGTGTCCCCTATATAAAACATCCTCATCATAACAATCATTTAATGTTTATTTTTTCAATCTTGCATGGGTCAGATGGAATTTGTTGTAGATTTTTCTATGTCCAAATGCCCTTCATGTCACCAACTCTCACCTGTTTTCAAGCAAGGTAAATATTTCCCCATGGCCAGAATTGTTTTTCACAGAAGACTAGAAATGAACATCACTTGTATGATGTTTACAACCATGATATCAAGACAAGAGTACAATACATATACGTATTCTTTTACTTGTTTCAGTCATTAGATTGCGGCCATGCTGGGGCACCCCCTTGTTAGTCGAACAAATTGACCCCAGTACTTATTTTTAAAAGTCTGGTACTTATTCTATTAGTCTCTTTTGCTGAACCGCTAAGTTACAGGGGACGTAGCAAGCCATCACCGATTGTCAAGCGGTGCTGGGGGACAAACAAACAAAGAAAGACACACACACATATATATATACACGACAGGCTTCTTTCAGTTTCCGTCTACCAAATCCACTCACAAGGCTTTGGTCGGCCTGAGGCT
>JAOPUL010003388.1:31096054-31109556 GCA_027564515.1 Octopus rubescens | reverse complement strand
CTGTCCAGTGCTGCCCCATGTTGGATTCCCAGACATCAATGTTTCTAGCTCTTTAGCTGTTATCAATGGGAAATACCTAAGAGCAGTAACTCTGGATAGATCTTATTAAAACCATGGCTTGAACTAAAATACAGTCAACAACATTGACTGATTTGCACTAGGAGACTGCTGAGGTCACACACACATATATAAAAAAAATGGTTTGAACTACTGATGAAATATTATTTGATATCTAGTGTTGTAAAACTATTTTGGTGTAAAAAAAAAATTAAATGTTTAAAAAAAATTGCATATATTCTCTTGTGACCTCATAAATGAATCAAGTTCCTAATTTAAAATACAAGTTTGTGAGTTTATTTTTATTTTGAAATTTTATGTTTATTTCTTCAGCAACGTGTCCTTGAAGTGTATGGCAACAATAAAGTCAGTTCTGGTCTTCAGGTTAGTATAAAATTTCTACCATATCTACATTGTTATAGTATAAAAAGCCTGAAAAGTTGAGGTTATGAAAACTTATTGATACTGGAGGATTCTTATTTCCCTAAATCTCATAATTAACACTGGTAGGCATTACAGTAGGGTTTTAAATTGTGAACATTTACTTTATTAACTCTTTAGCATTTAAACTGGCCATATCCAGCCCAAATATTTTACTTGTTTTATGTTCTAAGATCTGGCCTCCCACTTCTAGCGTACAATGTCATTTTAAAAATAAACAATCTCAGCATTGAAATCTCAAAGCTATGAGATAATGCATGATAAATTCAAAACAATCTGAATGAATAAGCATTACATTTAACAAAATAATATGAATGCTAAAAGGTTAAAGGATTAAGTTATTTTGATCCTATCATATTTTGTAGGATCTTCTCATTAATAGTTAACCTAACTGTAGGTTAATTCTTTTTCAAATTTCTATTGCAATTTGAATAGCGAAATAATTGCCAGAACTGGCAAAGATGCATGAAACACAACCAAATGCTTCTAAAATTTCTCCATCACCATCATCATCCTTTACACTATTGAACACAAACAGATGTATTGACATTATTGCTGTAACTGACTGGTGTAACTTCTTCAGCACTTTATTACTTTTGCAACATTTGAACAGATGCAATATCTGAAGTCTGAGTTTTTTTAAAGGCCATCCTACAGTGTTAATCACATGAAGGGGTTGGGGATTGTATGTCCTATCACTGAGCAAGTATCGAATATTCTTGTATTATATATAATTGACCCCCCCCCCCAGGTTCCCTTTGTTTCATTATTATTTTGAAAATTGTTATTGCTTTATATATTTTTACAAACTTATTTATATATGAACATAAATAAATAAGAAATGATACATACTAGTGTACCTACTGGTAAAATGATTTATAATAATATATGAATACATTAAAATATAATTTAGAATTAGTACTATGTTTAAAGACAGTTTATGAATTGGCTTAAAGGTATTGTTGTTTACATAAACTTCACGATCTTAGACTAATGTTAGGCATGTTGATGGTATTGAAAATGTCTTATAAATTCATATTTATGTTTTACTTTTTTTTCTTTTTGTAGAGAAAGGGTCAGAAGATGGAAGAATATTCTGAGGTACCAGAATATGAAGAAAACAAAACATATGGTAATTATTCTTTATTGACTTGGTTCTACTCTATTTAATGAAATTTTTCAACCATAATATTTTGAGATATAAACATTAACGAAACCAAATTTATATATCCGAAATAATTTTAAAGAAAAGCAATGATTCAATGACACATATAATTGTGGGGGAAATTTTAAAATTTAGTTGAATACAAAAACATTTATTTTTGATACAAAAGTAAGGAAAAAAATTATCATAATCAGTGTTTCAATGTCTGATTTTTTTTTTTATGACAACAAGAGTTGCATTGGTTTGTTGTACAGCATATTAGCATTCATCTCTTCTATAATTTATATCTTTCTTGATCTGTTCCTTTTTTTAGATACCTTTCATTGAAGGCACTTTTCCATTCAGCATTCATTGTCCAATCACATTGCATGTCCATGCCAGCAATCAATTTTTCTGCTTATTTTAGCACCCAACCTGTCTCTCAGCTCTCTTATACTCTTCCTTTCATTTGGGTTAACATTACACACCCAACAGGTCATATACGTCTCATTTCTTTCCTGTCTCCATTTATTTTCTATATTAATAATGTCCCTGTTTCACTACTCTGTAGCATCATATTTCTTACATGTACTTCATATAGTCTGCCTTTCATGTAAAGAAAGAAACCTTTTGTTACTAATAGATTCACAAACAACTCTCAGCTTCTTCTAACTCTGTCAGCTATTCCAGATTGAGGTGACAGAAACTATCAACTTCATCTCATGATTGATCACACCAGTTTCCCCAATAACTTTTGTGTTCTCTGTTAATAACTAAACTTTGTCCTATGCTTGTATTGAACATTTGGCCTTTGGACTAACTCTTAGATTTGATCTTTTGAGCCTAGCTTTAAGATTTGGAACTTTCCTGTAACAGATCCCAATGGGAACCAGATCATCAACATGTGCTCAAAGAAACTAGTCTTGAACTCTTTGCAGTTTGCATGTACTGTATTTACCTGAGGGTTTCCTCTCACTCTAGCAGAACATGGTAACGAAATGCAACTGCAAGAATCACCTTTATAAATAAGGACTTGAAATTGGAATATAAATATTTAATCCGTGCATAATTTGATATTTTTGTGTTTGGAAATTAATTTCACAAAAGCATTTAGTTATGTTTTTTCAGGGCATCTTATGGAAGGATACATACACATTGCAAGAGATATTAATGTTGCATGTAGATGAAGCCCGATATGAAATAATAAGTCATATCATATCAAAATTTTAATAAGACATTCCATCCTTTTTCATGTGTAACAACTTAGTAAAATCAATGACTACAACCTTCTCCAGGTCTTGGAAGATTGGAACTGTTAGATAAGGTTAATCTTGCTAATTTTCAATTAGAACTTAGGAAGCTCAATGGTTGAGGAGAAAACATAGGCAAGGATGAGGCTTAAGTAAGGAAGAATTAGATATAGTACTTAGTAAGGAGTGTAGGGTGTGGTACACTTAGGGGTAAGAGGTGAAGGGGTAGGTTACATGTGATGGTGATATACATTCAGCAAGTTCAACTGGAACAGTTTTTGGGACAGACACTATAGAATAGTAGTAAGAGGTGGAAGACTTTTGCTGACAGGTTTGAAATGTTTTAATAAATGCAGCACAGAATGTGATGGGAGCAGTAGTCTATTTCAAGATGAAGTATTTTCTACTTCTAGAAAGGAAACACTTTGTGATGTGATATATCCCCCAGTTACATTGAGTGGTCATTGAAAATAATAAGGCTTGGCATTGCTAGAGAGTTTAATTTTTAGCAGTGATAATCAAGAACACTGAATATGTTTTGTAGATTTTTGCAAAGTGTAATTTTTGGTATGCTGTTGTATCAGAATAGACTATGTCTCTGTTACTTTCAGGGCATCGTATAGAAAGAAACACACATTATGAGAGATATTAATGTTACATGTAGATCAGTAGTTCTCAACTGAGGTCCATGCAAGAAAAATAGTAAATTGGGGATCCACAATAGTATTTTAAGGCTCCATGAAAAGATTTTGCTTTAGATGTATTTATTGCAAGAAACAGCTAGGTTTCTTTCTCTAATGTTGTACATAGTTCAATATGTTTCTGACCACAGAAACATGTTCTCTCAGAGTGTGTTATTGGAGACCTATACAAGTGAATGTATGAAAAACAAAATAGGAATTTTGAATCTACAAAACTAGTTTTTAAACATCAAATATCTATGGGGCTCCTCCGGAATAAAATAGTAATCAAAAGGGTCCATAGATTAAAAAATGGTTGAGAACCACTGGTTTAGATGAAGTCTGATATGAAAGAATAAGGGAAGTCATGCTTTGTTCATATCAAAAGTAACAAATATGCTTTCACTGAAGTTTTCAAGGACATATGACCCTTGATTTAAAATTAACAAACAAAAAAAGAATGATTTATATAGTTATAAGAATATATTTGATTGTCCAAATAATTAACCCATCTGACTTGACTACGTTTATAATAATAGAATGTTTAAAAACATACAAGCAGATGAAGTCATATGTTGCATTTCATACATTTAATTTAATTTAATTTTTTTTTTCATTTATAGGTCAAAATTATATTATTGCTGTATCTGGCTATTTTTGCAAGTTATGTCATAAATTCTATAATAATGAGAATGCTGCGAAAAACACCCATTGCCAATCAAAGAGTCACTTTGAAAAATTTGAGGTAAAGTAAAAGATATTTTCTCATGTCAATTGATTTAGTCTCTCCTTTATAAATAACGATGTCCACTTGAAGTAAAAATGAATTTTCAGAGAACTGAATTTAAATATTTCTTTTTTTTTTCTCTTTTTTTTTTAACCATGCATGTTTTTTATGACTAAATCTCTTTCCCATTAACAACTACTCTAAATAGACTGTGGAATTCGAAGATAGATTTATATACTTTCAGATAAAGCACTGTATAAAAGTTAGTTTAAATAGTTATTGTGAAAGTGAATTGTTTCTCTCTATAAGGAAGAAGAGATTCTTTAGTCTTGCTGAGGAAATGGTAACCTCTCTAGTGTAGGTACCATGATAAATTGCACTCAGTATATTCTGTAAAGAGAGTGGCAATAGCAAATGCATTTAGCCATAGAAACTATGCCGAAAATGTAACGTACGAATGTGTTGATCCACAGCATGATGCATTTAACAGGGAGGGTGGTTGACTTGGACTGTAACTGTCAGTTCAAGTCCTGTTAGTATAGAAATGCAGACACAAAGATGCACACACTGTAAAGTGGTTGGCATTAGGAAGGGCATCCAGTCATAGAAACCAAGCCAAATCTGACTGGAACCTGGTACAGTCCCCTAGCTTGCCAGCTCCGGTCAAACCGTCCAACCCATGCCAGCATGGAAAAGGGACGTTAAAGGATGATGATGAAAGATGCATTGATTTTTACCAGTATTTGTTGCTTGATATATAGCCAAATATATAACATTTTAACTTTGTAAATGGTCATAGAGGAAGAAGCCACATAATTTGTTTGGTAATTTTGAATCTGCATAAGTTATTGTGACTACAGCATGTCATCATTATCATCTTTTGTCCATTTTTCCTAGCTGAACAGGTCATCACTCATTGCAATCTGCATCATCCTGTATACACAGCAACAGAGAAAACTGGCCAATTTTGTTGCTGTGTCTATCTTTCAATGTGGATTGACTGGATTTTATTTTTATCATGACACTGGCACTAAAGAGGCTGTTTCAGATAGGAAGACTACCAAGTCCCCTCTACCCTGTTTCAATTCTTATTCAGAGTTACTGACCGCTTAGACCAGTAGCATTTTTATGTTCTCATTTTTATGTTCCATTTATATGTTCCAAGGCGGTGCTCCAGCATGGCTGCAGTCTAATGACTGAAACAAGTAAAAGAATATATATATATGGAGTGGTTGGCATTAGGAAGGGCATCCGACCATAGAAATCAAGCGAAACCAGACTGGAGCCTGGTACAGTCAAACTGTCTAACCCATGCCAGCATGGAAAACAGATGCTATGATATGTGTATGGTTATGACATTAAACTGCATCTGGTGGGCGAGGCTCCAGTTCTGGAGTTGTGGAGAGTGTGGAGTCATCCCTTAATTACCATTACTCCCAGGTCTGTTCTGACCTGGAATGATAGTACCTGTCAGGGTCCCATCTATGGGTTAAATAGATTTTCCTGGGGTAGAGGAAGTTCCCGTTATTTTTGACAAAGCCCTGAGGAATGTAGCTCTTCTTGGAGAAAGATACTTGCAGTCAAAATAGTGCTAGTCATCTTGCAATGCTTGTCACTAGAACCTACTATAGCAACCAAGAGTGGCAGAAGTGTTGTACAATCGTTTGTCACTTAAATTCAATGACATACAGATGTCTCACTAGTCATTAACCCTTTAGCATTCAAATATTCTACCTGTTTTATGTTCAAACCAGTCAGATGTGGCTTCTCACACCTATTTTACAATGTCCTTCTAAAACTAAGCAATCACATCATGAAAATCTCAAAGCTACAAGATAATACATGATTAATTCAAAACAATGTGAATAAATAATCATTACATTTGACAGAGTAATCTGAATGCTAAAAGTTTAATGAAAGTAAATCAAAACAATCAGGCTGAATGTGAGACAGCTATCATATAAGACAAGATGAGACAATATATATATAAATGACTGTATGGTTAAGAAGTTTGTTGTCGCACAGCCGTGTGCTTTTGGGTTTGGTCCCACTATGCGGCACCTTGAGCCCTGGGTTACTAATAGGGTTACCAAAGGCCTTGTGAGTGAATTTGGTTGATGGAAATTCATGTCTCTGTTTGCTTACATTTGCACTCTACAGAAGTTGTTTGTTACAAGCAGTGTTGTTGTTGCCACTTCTGCTATCAGCAAATCATCTGCATGTTTCATGCCTTTGAAATCATGTGAAATAAGAGATCCTTTACTTGAAAAACAAGTAAAGGTTAGCAACAGGAAGAGCATCCAATTATAAAACAATGCCTTGATAATATATGTGTCTAACCTGTGCTAGCCTGGGAAAACATACATAAAAATGAATAATGAATATATATTAGTCATCATCACATGTCTGATCTTCCATGCTGGTAAGGGTTGAGCAGATTTCACATCATCTTGCTACCGGCTGCAGTCCTTTGATATTTGACACACAACAAAGGGCAATCCTACCAGCTTTTTTGTTGTGTTGTTATTTATGACTGCATGGTTCCTGTCAATGACTAGTTTACAGCAGGGACTGGGTGTGTTATATCAAGCCATTGACACCAGCGAGATCCTTTCATGTGGGAGAACTCTCTGCATTTGGACTTTCTCTTTAACATAGTTCAGAGGGTGTTATGGGAATAAGTTTCTCTATATATAGAAGGGCCGATGTTTAAGGCTAATGGAAGACTGGTCTAGACTATCAAAATCATTAGAGGAGTGGGTGGTCAGATGCAGAGGCCAGGAAGTGTTGTACTTGTCTCATTTGTAATGTAACATGATTGAATGACTCATGTTTAAAATTGTTTTTCTTAAAACAGTTGTGAAAACAGTATATATACAATAAATAACGTCTGCGATATAATCATCGTTTTCAACGTCCACTTTTCCAAGCTCGCATGGGCCGGACGGAATTTGTTGAGGCAGATTTTCTATAGCAGGATGCCATTCCTGTTGCCAATCCTCACCTATCCCTAAATATGGTAATATTTTCCTATGGTGTTCTTGGAACATTGTAAATGGACACCTTGCATGATGGTGACATTTGTTTACAACTATTACATGATGTCAAGGCAAGGACAGAATTAAGATAATGATCAGTGTGGTTTAAGATTTTGAAATGAGATATTATTTCTAATACTGTGTAGAAAATATTTAGGCAATGTTGTTTTTTCTTCTGTTTTTAGAAAATCATCCGAGAAAAGATTGAAGCTAAGAAAAAGGCTGAAGCTGCTGAAGCTGAACTGGAAAAAGATGAAGACAACCCAAATAATGAGAATGGAGAAGAAAGAGAAAATGTTGATGATGAACATATTGAAGATGATGATGAGGAAGAGGAGGAGGAAGATACTTGTAAAGATGAAGAGGATGAGGAAATTAAAGATGAACGCCTTGAAGCCGACATGAAATCAGATGAAGAAAATCAAGACTATGAGGGAGAATTAGAAAAAACTTTAATAGAAGAGAGTAAAGATGAAGATACTATTGTAGATGAAGATAATAATATTGAAGACTTGGAAGAAGAGATAGAAGAGGAAGTGAATGAAGAGGTGGAACATGAGGAGAGTGAAGAAGTTGAAGAGAGAAAAGAGGAAGAGGAAACTGCTGTGCTTGATGAACAGAATGAGAGGGTAGAAGAGGCTGATGAACGGCCAGTAATCGAAGAAGAGATGGAAAGCAACAAAGAAGAAGAGGAAGAAGTTCCAGTTGTCAGTACAAAAACAAGAAGCCGAAGTAGAAGCCGGGGACGTGGTCGTGGCAAGGGAAAGAAATAATTTACCATTATTACCACTACTATGTCTCCTTTGAAATATTCAAATCATAACCATTCAGTCATTACACATGCTCATTTCACACATGCACACAAACACACACACACACACATACATACATATATATATATATATACTCTCTTATACTTCTGTTTAATATTTTGTTAGGACTGAGACTCAGTTGTTGCATTATGTTCTGTAAGAATGTAGATAGAGAATATAAATATGTTTCTTTCTTTCATCTATTTAATTTTTTTTTATTCTGATCTGATAAAGTCTTTTTTTTTTACCTCTAGTCAAACTAGGGGGTTGGTCTTGTTGGGTAGCAGAGGTTTAGTCCTAAAGTGAGCCAGCATTTTTAGTGGACCTGTATGATACCAAATTTTTAATATTAGGATTGTAAAAGAATATACTAATTGAGGCATACCATAAAATCTATTTTGTTTATACACACACACATGCTAATTTTGAGATTTTAGATAACAACATAAATATTAAAATGATTTTACTTTCTGGGTAGTTTCTTAAAATTCAGCTGACAGAAACACATATCAAATGGAAATCACTGTTATTTTAAGAAGCAAACTACTATTAGTAGTTTGTTTCTTGCAATAGCAGTGATTTCCATTAGTAATTAATACTGTTTCAACAACTATTCAATTCATCCAACTATTCAAGCAGAAGGCTTCATTGGCATAAGGAGAGATGCCTGAAGAAATATTATTTATGCAGTCTTTCCCACTAGAGCAGGTAAAATCTACCATGCAGTAGGGACTTGGTAACCCACCAAGAGGTCTATTGTTGCTACTTTCTGAGTTCTTGTTTCCTCTCATTTTTTTTTACTACACTGGAACTTAAATCTTATTAGTTATTTACCAAATGCTGACATTCTAATTATCACTTATAACTCTTAAAATTTGAACCATACCTTTCTGTCAGTGGTTCAGATTTTTACCTGAAAATCTATTTTTAAATCTGTGATTCTGTTGATTTTGTGGGAAAGTGTATTTAAAAAAAAAAAAAGCAATTAGCCAAAGTTGTTTATTTGGATTTTTTTTTCTTTTGTGTTGTTCCATTTTTATTGAAGAGAGTAAAATATAAGTGGTTTAATGTTGATATGATTTAGAAATAAATTTAGAGCTTTAAAATATTACCATAGTAACATTTTGAAGAATGAGCTATGTGAATACTCTATAATTTTTCACATACGATAATTTTTTTTTTATATTCATGATTTGTACATCTTAAAGTTTTAAATTTTATCATAAATTCCATAATTAAATTTGTTTTATGACTAAATATTTAGAAATATCTCAGAATTGTAGTTGGATGAATTGATGAAATAATTTCATCTATTCACTGTTTTTTTTTTTTGTTTTTGTTTTTTTTGTGTGTGAGAGTTTGTATATGTATACACACATACACACACACTATGTTAATTAGAAACTAGTTAAATTTTCAAGCTTTGTCATTTCTGTCTTGGTGGTATTTTCTAGCATATTCTACAATAAAATACTTGTAGTATTGATTTTTATGAAATTTCTTAATTATACTTAAGTTATACTTAGATATGTTTCTATGTAAATTATTGATCATGTCCATATGGGTATATTGTTAATAATATTTTAAATGCCATATAGTTAATTACATTTTTATGGTCATATTAATAATCTATTGTCTATATTAGAATATTTTACCAGTATTTTTATTTATTTTATTTATTCTTTGGGCAAGAGGTGAGTATGTGCAAGAGCTATATCTTTTGCTCCAACATTGCTTTTGTTGAAAAGTTTTCACAATGACAACTTTATATCTGTGATGCCATTAATTCATCATTATCATTTGAAGCAAAAAGACAGTATAACCATTTGAAATGATGCAGCTGTTGTCTAAGAAAACTTGAGATATTCTCATTTCTAATTGCTGTATTTCATTTTTAATTTTTTTTTTTTTTTTTTTTTTGATGCCTGAGTTTATTTCTTAAATCTCATGCCATAACAGGCATTTTCAGAGTGGCCTAAACATTGGCTTATTGTATGATCTGTGGTACTGCATAATAAATGAAAGGCTTCAAACCTTGATTGATTACAAAAAGGTATATTCATTGGGCAATAGAAAATAAATTAAAAAAAAAAAATAGATTTCAAGAAAGAAATATATAATAAAACTTTCATTGTATTTTTTTAAACTCGTCATTAAAAAAGACATTTCCTTTCAATTCTTCACTGTTTTTCCTATTAATAATATCTTTCTTCCAAAACCCGGTGCTCTTTCAGAGTTCTTGTTCTTTGTGCTTTTGTCTTGTGATTGCCCTTTCTCTATTGCTTAAAACTAGTGTTATTAGCTTACTGCCACCTCTCTAAGTCTATTTAGCAGTAAGAAGAAAAAAAATCGTTTCACCTGTTTGTCTTAATAAACTGGGGAGGAAAATTTTGAGAATGATTGTTTTCACTGAAAAGTTAGCTTTCTCAATATATCCTAAAGTATCTTTTTAGAAGTTAGTTTTATGTTCCATTTTTTGACATAGCAGTGCTTCTGTACCAATAATTCTAAATGAAAATTCCTCTATTTACATCATGATGCTTCCTTGTTATTAAAGTAGTGTTTATATATTGGTTTAGTTGTACTAAACCCTAAATAAACCAAGCCTTCTTATAAGGTTTTTAATTGCTCTTCTGCAAAAAAATCATGATATTGTGAATTAAATGTATTCTAAATTACCTTCATAAGACTTATGGTTGTATCGGTTGTAAAGTTGTTTGTTAGGGTAATATCCTTCAATCCGAAGTATGTTCAGTTTTTTGCTTTGAGAAACACACAAAACACCATTGTGTTGTTGGATGATGGCCAGAAATGATCTGACTATACAATAAATCAATTGCAGAAACTTTATTTCACAGTGCCTCACTTTGGATATTTATTTTCAGTCCTTTTCGTTTTTCAAATATGTACGTATTGTGGCTGGAAAGTACATCATTGCTTTACTCACACACATAAACACACTCCCGCTCTCTTCAATTATTGACAAAAGAACTAAGATGGGAAGGCTGGGTTAAAAGAAACTTGTTTCATCAGGAGCAAATCTTAAGCTTAACTATTGCTACTTTATAAACAGTTTATTGATAGCAACTGTTTAGTTTCTGACATTTAACTTTCCACAGATTGATCTTGTTTGTATGTAAGAAAGTGCATTCACTGTAGCAAAGTCAAAAACTAGAAAGGCTGTTTCAGAATTTTACATACTGCCAAATCTGTTATGTTGCTGTAGTGTGTTGTTCCACAGATCAAACTATTTGGTTGTGAATGAGAGTCTCACTCAACTATCTTCAAATTTTTAATCACAAGCAATTTTGGGTGATTTTTGGAGCTAATATATTAACTTAGAAATGAAAAGTTAATCTTAGTGTGTTCTGAATCTTTGGAGTAACACACCCATTTCTTTTACTGAAAAAAATTTTTTTTTTTTTTTTTACTTTATCTTTTGCTTCCTTTTAAAGGCTTATCTTGTTGGAACTATCTGATGCTGACACCCTAAAATGGCTGGCTTAATTCTGTTCATTGTCACATTTAGATTTTGTTAAGCTTTCCTTCATCCCCTGTCTGATTATGACAATCAATTGAAATAATATCCTAAGTGATGTCAGGGTGGAAATAGGATAATAGTAGATATTTATTATCTTTGTTTGTTTTATTTTATTTGGACATTTTATTATTTTACAATTTACAACTTTATTCATTAACTGCTTGTCATTGACTGCAATATAATTTATTGGGCTTTTCCTTGTCCCTTGTAAGATAAATTGCAGCTATTATTTGGACCAAGAAAAAGGTTAAGCCTTTTCCTTTTAAGCGTATGGTTGCTTATATACTTTTGCCCATTATGGTACATCTGCTTTTATTTTAATTAATTTTTTTATTTTTTTTATTTACCCTTACTGAACCAATCACCATAAATTTATTGTCAGTTTATTATTCCCTAAGTATATGTCAACTTAAATCTCTCTTTCATTCCCAAATGTTTTTTTTTTAATTTTTAAATTTTTTTTTATATATTAAACCATACCTAATTTTATTGATAGACAGTACAGAACCCTTTTACTGTTTCCAAAATTCCCCATTGCCCCACCACCCATCTTTCTCTCGTGATTTTTAAAAGTGTTTCAAAGTAAGGGTTTTTAATTTATTGATCAACTATGTTTATTACTTTTTGTTATTGATGTTTATTTTTTCTCTTTGTCCCAGTATAAGTTGTTTGAACCACTGCACTGTATTTCGTCATCAGTTAAAGTGACTACTTTTGCTTGATGCCAACTTTGTTTCCATTGTCATCTCTTGTCAGTTTATTGAATCCAAGTATTTGGATCTCTACTACTCACTTTAAACATTCTCAGCAGAATTATCAATCAAGTATTCTTATAAACTTTAAAAAAAAAAAAATTAAAAAAAATCTACCAAACAAACCAAAAAATAAAAGCCTCCCTGCAGTTTTGTTGGGCCATAGTTCCCTTCCCTTCATTGTAGTCATGTAGTAGCCACAATAAACATTGCCTTACTGGGATTTTCTGTACTTTGTCTCTTTATCCATGTATTTTTTTTTCTTTACAGTTTAAAAAAAAATCCATTTTAAGATATATTTTTTAAGAGTTTAGTGAAATGCATCATAGAAAAACAACTGATATGGATTTGATTGAGGTTTAAGAAAGGGAGTCACTGATGTTTATGTATGTGTATGTGTGTGTAAAACATATATATATATATAATATATATATATTTCTGTACTTTTGAGCGAGAATGAATATTTAGATATAATTTGTCAACCTAAGCCATATGTTGAAAATAATGTTAAAGACGGTTCTTGGTGAACTATTCTCTCCTATCACAAAAAAGTATTAGATATGATCATAAACAATAAGTTCTATTACTATTGTGAATCTTCTTTCCTCAATAACTGGTGTTGTTTCTGGTGTACCAGATCCACAAAAGACTTCCTTTACATCATTCATCAATGGTAACTTGCCATTGAGAAGTCTTACAAAAGTTAAGCTGTATTCTCAACAACAGTTTTCAAATACTGAAATTGGAAACATCTTATCAGGTTTCAGTATACGTGAACAGTCTTCCCAAACCTTTATTCTAAAACCCTGAAGTTGGTTATTTCTTCCACACTCTCCTTTCAGTACATTAGTAGCTCAGTTGCGATTATCTCTAAACCACATGCACATCTACTCCATTCCCTCATTTTCATACTTATCAACATGGAACTGCGACACTTGTTAAGTAGGAGCCAACTCGAGGTTTTCTTTGCTATTGTCCGAATTCCATCAAATCACACTCGTCTTAAAATCATCATCGTTAAATGATGATGATTTTAAGACGAGAGTGATTTGATGGAATT
>JAOPUL010003388.1:31083195-31095954 GCA_027564515.1 Octopus rubescens | reverse complement strand
CAAATCCACTCACAAGGCTTTGGTCGGCCTGAGGCTATAGTAGAAGACACTTGCTCAAGGTGCCACGCAGTGAGACTGAACCCGGAACCATGTGATTGGGAAGCAAGTTTCTTACCATACAGCCACGCCTTTTCCTTTCCAATATATTCATCACTTATACCTTTTGAAATGACTTGCCCCTTTCCAGTTTACCCCTTTTGTCTCCTATAAATTTGAGCATACGTGTAAGAAATCACGTATATGTGTGTGTGTGTGTGTGTGTGTGTGTGCGTGTGCGTGTGCGTGCGCGTGCGTGCACGCACACTCATGCGCAGACAAAATCCTGGAAGATTCAAACTTTATCTCATAAAAATTAATCAAATGATAGATATTTTGAACACTCGAAATTCCTTATACCCCTGTGTAACTTCGATGTAATCACCCATTACTGCCTGTTCAGCAATCAAATTTTCGTGGTCAAGTTTCTCGTCGTATTCAACATGGAAACAAGTTTTTAAACTACAGACTGAATAGCCATATATGGACAGGATTACAGGAGCAATGAATGATTTTTTTTTGACACACTGTATAATTGCAATACAAGTGCCAAAAAGGCGCTGAACGGGAACACAATAAAAAGTTTCTGTACATTATTTCTGCATATAGACGCTTAAATCTGGTGTTTATTTTTTGATTGCATTTGACTGCATTATAAACATGAATGCAATACCTAACGATGACCTTGCATAAAACATTTAGCATAAGATCTTACTCAGTGCATTCCAGAAGCTTTAAGGCCTTATTAAGAGATGCAGTTATAACTGCCCAAGATTATTGTAATTTTTGTATACATCTAATAAGCTGACCTGCCAACTTTTGTTATTCCAGAGATTGAAAGAGACGGCTGTAACAGCACTCTGAACACACTCTACTAAACGCTGTTTGTCAGAGCTGACTAGTTTTCAGAATGTAGTCGGGACGTGAAGACAATTTGGAAGCTGGCTATAAAATGAAGTGTTTTGTTAAACTGGGCAAAAACGCTACAGAAACTAACTTATGAAATGCTCCAGATTGCTTATGAATCAGCAGGTATGAGCCGAGCATCTGTTTTTCGCTGGCACAAAAGGCTACGCAATGCAAGTCCACCGAGAAGCTCATGATGATTCCCTTTTTCGACATCAAGGACATCCACTGGATTCCCTCTGGCCAGACGGTCAACAAAGAGTACTTTGTGGAGGTTTTGAGGAAGTTCAGGAAGAGATTTCGTTGCAAACGGCTCTTTCACTCGAGTCGGTAGAAAGTTCACCAGGATAATGCACCTGTCCACAATTCCATCTTGATAACCAACTACTTGACAGAGATAGGCATCAAAACTGTCCCTCAGCCTCCATACAGTCTCAACTGTGATCCTCGTGACCTTTGGTTGTTCCCCAGTAGAACGTCAGAGGCAGTAGTTTTGAAGACATTGAGAAGATAAAGGAAGTATGATAAGGGTCCTGAACACCTTCACTTTCGAGGACTTTAATGGGTCCTTCACGAAGTGACTGGAGAGTTACCACAAGTGCATTGAAGTCAGAGGATCCTACTTTGAAGGTGAGTAGAGTTCTGTAATTTGAAATTCATAAATGTCTCCCCTGAAAAGTCTCAAAACGTAAGTGAAACACGTTTCATTTACGAGGCTAGTATCTTGACAAGCCACTTCCCACTGTTTTAGCTGCAGATAGCTACTACCATTTCAAAGCAACAAATAGAACATATTTAAATTTGCTTGATATATAAAAACTTTGATTGTCAACCAAACAATTTGAGTTTATTCATCAATACTAAGTTTATTAACCAATACTAAGTTGAAGTAATGCTTAATAAAAACAACTATAGTGTCGTAAAATAAATCACATCTATTAGTTACATATTTCTTTTATCAGAGGAAACAAATCCCGTTTTAGCATGTGGCTAAGGCCCAACTAGGCCGAAATGAATATATCTCCCTCCGATATACATTGTGTTTTCAAACATAGAATGCCCATAAGAGATGTTATCTCTGGACGAATACTACAGTAACCTGCCTGGCAACGACGTATATACATTAAGTGTTCTACATAGATGTCTCTCTCTCTATTCTTTTACTTGTTTCAGTCATTAGGCTGCGGCCATGCTGGGGCACCGCCTTGAAGAATTTTTAGTGGAACAAATCAACCCCAGTACTTATTTCTTAAAGCCTATATATTATATATATATTAATAATACTAAAAGTCTAGGGAAGTTTGTTTGTACCCGAACTATCTCAGAAACTGTATATTCTATCTTAATTATTTTTACATATATAATTTGGATACTTAGTTCATGAAATGCAGTGTGAAGTTTGAAGATATTTCGAGATTTCTTTATTAGTGAAAACAGTTGAATGATAAGTTCCACGTAAAATACGCACAGAGATCAGTTATGGTCGTGTAAAACGAAGAAATACATTTAAAGAGAGAGAGGATGAGGGGGTAATGCTATATCAACACAGACACGCGTACTATAAAAATAATTTCTCTTTAAATTACGTGTTTGTGGTGTTTATACAGAAAAACTAAGTATTACACCGTCCAAGTCAACTTCACTATATATTTAATTTTTTTCTGTAAATTCTATTCTGACATCAACTTCTGGTACAAATATATCCATGAATACTTTACTGGGCAACGTTGGGTAGCAAGTCTAGTAAGCATTAAAAATACAAATCCAAAACTGAAGAAGACACAAACATGAGCGAAGAAAGCAAAAAAAGGGAGAAAAGGAAAAAAAAAAAGTGGGGAGAAAGAAAGACAAAAAAACATATCAATTCAACACCAAGTGCCTCAATTGAGATTATAATTTTACTCATGGTTGATTCTGGCTGATTGGCTGCGCACCAATAGATATTTCTACTGAGGAACATTACAGCCTCATAGCCTAACTAACTATAATGTAGACAAGGGGAAAGAACAGCTTAATTATAGAAGAATGAAGTTTTAAATAATACAAGAAGCAAGGTTTCAAGTAAAAACACAAACACTGAATTGAGTGCTTTTTCCCTTCTTGTTTGTAAGTTCAAACGTCTGTGTGTGTATTTATATATGAGGGCTATCCGCTCATGAACAACAAAGACCATCACTTTTAGCATTTAAACTGGCCATATCTGGCCAAAATATTTTACCTGTTTTATGTTCATGCTGGCAAGATCCAGTCTCTCATACCTAGCCTACAATGTCATTCTAGAAATAAAGTCTCATCATTGAAATCTTGAAACTCTAGGATAATGCATGATTAATTCAAAATGATGTGGATAAATAAGCATTACATTTGACAGGGTAACCTTAATACTAAGGGGTTAAACTGGCCATATCTGGCCCAAATTTTCTATTGTTTTATGTTCAAACTGTCAAACACCATGTTCCAGTCTGATTTGGCTTGGTTTCTACGACTGGATGCCCTTCCTAACGCCAACCACTTTACAGTGTGTGCTGGCTGCTTTTTATGTGGCACAGGACTCTCAGTGCAGGTGCTTTTTACGTGGTGCTGGCACAGGATTCTCAGTGTGTGCTTCCTATGAGGCACTGACACAGGACTTTCAGTGTGAGTACTTTTTACAAGGCACTGGCACAGGACAATCCTCTACACCAGGGTATGTGGCCTTAACACTTCCACTGTGATGGTGGGTTTTCCTGAGTACAGCAAGGCACCAGGTATCTTGGTTGTTTGTCATTTTGTCTGAAAGGTTCAGTGTTCTGATATATAAATATGTATGTATCACAGTTTCTGTCTAACAAATTCACTCACAAAGCATTTGTTATACCCAGGGCTATAGTAAAAGACACTTGCCACCACATAGTTGCAAAGTGTGCTTCTTAACTGCACAGTAACACCTGCACTTATATTGAACTTTTCATGATTTCATAATGTGTGTCTGAAATTTAACAAATCCCAGATCTTGGCATGTTAATTTTTAATCATTGATATTGGAAAAAAAATAATTTCTTAAAATATTTTAGTACACTGGCAGTATATGAGGGATCGTCATTTTAATGTTCACACTGTTTCATGTTTACATGGATCAAACAGAATTTATTGAAGCAGATTTTCTATGGCTGGATGCCTTTTTTGTTGCGAATTCTCACCTGTTTCCAAGCAAGCTAATATTTTCCTTGGTTGGACAGATTTTCCAAGAGGATTTAAAATGAAATATACCACTTGTGTGATGGTGATACTCATTTACAATTATGTGATGTCAAGTCAAGGAAACATATATACATAGAAGTCAACTCGTGACCAAGTAAGACCACTTCCTAGACTCAGTAAGCCCATGCCAACATTCCTAGAATCCAAAAAGGTCCTGTGTATGAATTTGTTTTGAGTGGATAAAGTGCTGCACAGCACTGAACCCATTTTCAGTGCAAGTGGCTATAAAACCAGTGGAACAATAGAGGTTGAGACGATCAGTAACAAACTGCAAATCAGAAGTTTTTATTCAAATTTACCTTCTAGAAGGAAGTACGGACAAGACCTAGGGCTCCTTCATCCCAGTGGTTCACATGCTAGTTAACCAATATATATGAGACCCTGACAAGTGGTACTATTAGTCAGAGTAGACTTGGGAGCAATAGTGGTTAAGAGGTGGTTTTACACTTTTCATAAACCCTGGAACTCCTACACCAGATGTATACATACATATACAAGACAGACTTTTAGTTTCTATTTACCACTCATAAGGCTTTGGTTGGTTAGGAACTATTGTACAGTGTTCGGCATAAAACCTTCTGATTCGCCAGTCTTGATAAACATTTCAACAGCAAACACACAATGTATACCAGTCCAAACCATAACTAATTGTTTTATAGGTTTTTATTTTTCTTTGTGTCCTTACACTTATCATCATGGTTTGGGACTGGTGCACACCATGCGTTTGCTATTGAAACAATTATCAAGGATGGTGAATCTGAGGTTTTTGTCACACCCTGCAGAAGCCACTTAACCAAGGTGGTGTACATGGAAATGAACCTCAAAATCATGTGTGTGTATTAATGTATATACATGAATATATATACGTGTGTTTATGAATTATCATGTTGATATTAAATCACACAATAATATATCTAAGTTTAGAATACTAATTATTATTTACCATACCATTGATGGTTGAAACAGGATTTATTTGTGCTACATACCTAAAAACAACATATTACCAACTGACCTCTCCTTTTTTTTAAATTGTTGTCTTGGAGTAAAAACAGATTTTGGAAAGTTATGTAGGTATATGAAGATGTTACAAGTGTAAAGTATTAACCATCAGAACTAAATATTTGGTATTAATTAGAACTATATATAAGGCGGCAAGCTGGTAGAATTGTTAGCACATCAGACAAAATGCTTTGTGGTATTTCTTCTGAGTCCACAATCTGCTGAAGTTGACTTTGCCTCCCATCCTTTTAGGGCCAATAAAATAAATACCAGTTGAGCACTAGGGTAATTAGTTAGCACCCTCCCACAAAATTTCAGGCCTTGTGTCTATAGGAGAAAGAATTAATTAGAACGCTATACATCAAAATTTGATTTTTATTTAATGAAATAATTATGAAACTAAGATTCAAAATATTGATATCTAAATTTACACTTTTAACCATTATTTTCTTCTTTTTTCTTATTCATCTGGCACAAGCACTTTTCACTGTCAACATATTTCTGACTCATCACTATTTATTTCAGTACAGCTGTCTTTTTTTTTTTTTACCCTTTTGCATACATTAGGCAATGTGTTTTATATGTAGACTATCTCTTCAACTCATTCAATGCTGTTTCATGCATGCCAGTGTTGCAAATTCAATGGATAAAATCTAATCAGCCACTTTCTTATCTCTGCAGATGCAGATCTTTATTCAATATTTGTATTACATTATAGCACCAAACATGCGCTTTTACTGAGATAAACACTGTTTCCAAGAGGTAGCTGCACTCCAAATGTTTTCCTCTCATCTGATTTCATCAATTAAACTTTCAATACAACCAGCTCCATATCATATAGCTAATAGACACTACCAAGTATTTTCAGCAAGTGGCTTCAGCAGTTATTCATGGACTTCATTTCATGCTAACTACTGTTTATCAGTGCATATGAATGAATTTTAGGTTCTGTCATTCTGCCAACTTGAAAAAGTTAAGCCATTTTCATTTTTAGAACAAGTTTAATTTTAAGAAATGTCCCACATTTATAAGGAGACCTACCTATAACACACACACACACAAACCTAAGGCTTAATTTCCATGTCATAGTGGACCACTTTATGAATGTATCATGGTGATTCAGCATTCAGATTACTGTCAAATGTAATGCTTTTTTATCCATATTGTTTTGAATTAATCATATATTATTTCATAGCTTTAAGATTTCAATGATGTGATTGCTTATTTTTAGAATGACATTATAGGGTAGGTGTGAAAGGCCAGATCTGACCAGTTTGAACATATAACAGGTAGACTATTTTGGCTGGATATGGCCAGTTTAAATGCTAAAGGGTTAACTTGGTAGACAATGTAACCAAAATCTAAGGCCTTTATAAGCTAATTCCACAGCTTATACACAATATCAGCAGTCAATGTCAGAGTAGGAGATGGAGGAAGTTTATTTATTTGGAAATTCTCTTCCTACCAAGATTGAGTAATGCATATACATGGCTTGTACTGTTTTTGAAGTGAATGCTCAGGCTTGTGTTCTTTCCATGCACTACTACATAGAATTCTTTCTTACAGATTTGAAACTGGTTCTTTACCAGATAAGGATCTTTTGGACATGGTTTATATATATGACCATTTAGCGACCATTTTCTATGCTGGCATGGGTTAGACGGTTTGACTGGAGACTGGCAAGCCAGAGAGTGTACTGGGTGCCTTTAATGTGTCACCGGCACGGGTGTTTTTAACGTGTTATTATATAATCAAAAGAGAGTGGTTATCACTTTGGGAGTTCTTTAAGACTTGTGAGATAGATGTGTTAATGTTCAGCTTAAATATCTGCAGAGGATTGAGAAGGAAGGATTGATAGAAGTATTTAACACAAGAGCCTGGGAGGTAAAGATACAATAAGAGTTAAGTGAGGAAGAGCAAAGGTGGGTGGGACTGAATGGAGAGGATATGTTGGAAGCTAGTTCAGAGACTGTTGGTGGCTGTTTAAGAAGAAAACTACATACTTAATTCTTTGACCAAGTACATTTAGAGTGAGAATTGTAATGAAACATTGGCAAAATCTTCCAGAAGCCTTTATTTATACTGCCATTAAAACTATGAAGACATGATTGCAGTTCATCAAGAGCGAGTTCTTGTACTCATCATTTATCTGAATAATTAATGTTCTTCAATGATGTCATTATGTACTGAACTTGGGTTTAACTTCACCACTTAATTGCAGTTTTATGCTGAGGTTTCAAATAGATGCTGGCTTAGCTTACAATGGTGAATGTTAATTTAAGTACAAAAATATATAGATTTCTTACTTTTATGTTAATAAAATACAATAATATTTTACAAGCCAAACAAAGGAACCTCTAGTAGTTGCCTGACCTCATGGAAATGGCAGCCAAATCTCAAATTACATCCTATTATCTTAAAAATGAACACTCTAAATAATGTGATCTTAGATACACAGTAACTGGTTATGGTTGGTATGCTTTTGATCAGAGCTGACCTACAGTTAAATAACAATTTATTGTCCAAAATTTCACTGAAATTAAAAAAATACATAAATAAATGACAATAGAAATTATAACATAGATAAATGGGAAAATGAGATTTTAAAAATTATTTTTCTACTTTATTTTTTTAAAGAAAAATAATACCAAAAGCAGAACATTGGTGGCGTATACATATTGAATACATATCTTCATTTTTCATATTTTAGATATATATATAAATACATGATTTCAATAATGATTTGGTTAGTAGTCAAATTGATGATACAGATATAAGATTTGATTATGAGCCATAAAATATCTAGGTTACTTTGCAGACATTCTTCTTGAAAGAACAGTTTACTATGCTACTCAGCTTACAACAGAGAAACGAAAAAGAAGACTGCACTTATGTTAACCATTATGTATCAATGATAGACAATACTGATTTCATTAGGGTACACCAAGCTTCTTTATACATTGCTTAGTTAGCTTATCTTGTTAACTGAAACAGAATTATTGAATCAATGAAACTTTCAGGTCATATACGTTAAGATCTAAACATTTATGTTACACAATGCATTTCATCTTTAACTTCTTTTGTTTCTATATTTTCATTGAACACTGTTTTTATTTCAATTAATCTTGAAAATAATGAAAGAAGTCAGTAAAATGACTCATTGTTAAGCTGAAGTTTGGAACATAAATTAACATGAAATTTTGATGCTAGGTTTAAATTTAGATGATTTTAAAATAGAAAGTCTTTATCATAGAACCAAAGGCTGTCTCAGATGGTTTGGTATAAAAAAAATGGTTTAAAAATAAAACAAATGGTCGGAGCCCCATTCTGATGAAAATGTGAAATGTACTTGGTTTATATTATGAAGCTGGTGGAATAAAAAAATACCTCCTCTTTATAAAACAGTAAGCACGACAACTATTTCAAATTTATCTTTAGGAATGTTGTCAAGAAATGTAACCTTCAGAATCCAAGGCAACAGTCCAATTTTGGGTTGCGATACAATCCATAATTTATTAATAGTAGTAAAAGACACTTAGTTTCTTAATTTTTTAAATTCAAGTATTGATTATAATTAAGGTCTATATTTTGATGTTGGGTGATCAACTTCAAAATAATAACCTTAATTATAATCACTTTTGAGAAGCTTAAAGTATTGGGAATTATTATTCTAAATAGGAAAGAAAATCATCTTGTATGACTCAAACCTTGTTTTTTTTTTGTGAAATAGTAATAAAAGGCACACAATTAGTAAAATAAAATACAAATTATTGTAAAAAAAATTACGATCAGTCAAAATATATTGTCAATCTACTTAAATACATAAGTTTTATAAGTTATCTCTACAGATATTCTATAGAAATTATAGCCAGCTGGTAGCTGGTACGTACATATTAATTACTTGTAGGGATGTCGTATTTCATTATGATAATAATTTCTATAGAATATCTGTAGAGATAACCTTAAAAATTGATCTATGAGTACTGCTAACACAGTAGAATGCAATGTTGACTTATGAAGTGTTTGATATACTTTGCAGTATGTTATGGTTTCATAATGAAATACGGTGTCCCTACAAGTAATTAATATGTATGTACCAGCTACAGGGATGTTTAATATGTAAATTGGTATTTCTAATAGTGTAACATCGCTACATTTAATGGTATTTAAGCAAAGAAATTGGAGATGGTTAATAGGGTTAGGCGGTGCTGATGAAGAGGCAATGACTTCTAAAATATGGCATATCCACCAATTACCTATTTCTTCCATTTTCGATTGCTTTGTTTACTTTAGACGATCTTCAATAGCTTTGTTTATTTACGAGGTATTCATATACAAAAACTCAGTGCTGGCTATAATTTCTATAGAATATCTGTAGAGATAACCTTTAAAATTGATCTATGAGCACTGCTAACACAGTAGAATACAATGTTGACGTATGAAGCATTTGATATACTTTGCAGTATGTTATGGTTTCATAATGAAATACGGCGTTCCTACAAGTAATTAATACTGAAGTACATAATGTTAATTTCCAGCAGAGTACTGAACCAAAATGTGTTTTGCTCCAATCATATATTTTTTATTATAGGTATCTAAAATGTAATTTTATAGTAACTGGGCACATTTTTGAACAGTGATTCTATAGAGATTTAGTTGTTTCATACATATCCTGAGTTTTAAAATTGATGCCATCACCAGGCAAGGGAGAATCAATCAAAGGACATATCCAGGATATGTGGTAATTTTTACCTAAGACATCTAAGAAATTCCTTTTCCATCTAAGATTATATTCATGTTTTTTTAAACGACGTTCATAAGTAGTCTGTCCGTTATAAATATTTCTGACATGATAAAGCAAACAGCTTAGCACAGCAACAAACATTAGTGTTGTCAAACCTGTGAGAAAACAAGCTACCAAGTGAGGAGAGTGTAACGCTCCAACGAGCCATGCTAAAATTGGTAGAATAATACTGAAGAGGTAAGAGAAAGAAAGCCTACCAAACTCAGTCAGTGTGTAGCGGATTAACATCAGGCTCGAATAAAAACAGATGATGGTTGCATAGAACAATAGTAAAATAAAATAACGTAAATTGCTATGGCCAATGCATGTTCCAATAAATAGACAATGATGGTCTCGTTTAAGGATGCATCTATGAAAAGAAAAAGAAAATATGCAAATGGTTAATGTTCTCTTACAAACGAAAAAAGGAATTAATAACAATTACTGGCTAGAAATTGACTGAAACTTCTTTTTCGTCATCATTATTTAATGTCCTTATTCCATGCTTGCATGGGCCAGATGGAATTTGTTGAGGCAAACTTTCTATGGCCAGATTTCAGTTTCCAAGGAAGGTGATATTTCGCTATAATCAGACATGTTTTTCATGGAAGACTGGAAACAAACAACATCGCTTGTATGATGGTGATGCTTGTTTACAACCATCACATGATGTTAAGACAAGGATATACACACACACACACACCATATATATATATGAGAAATTATGATAAACACAAGTTTATAGCATTTGTTCACTACATACGTTTCCCCAATGTGGCTATTTCTAACCTCTGCTCTGCATTGGATGTTGAGTCACAACAACTCATCAGTGGAACACTTTATTGCATTGTGTTACACAGATCAAATGCCTGTATGTATATATATATCGAGAGTCCTGTTGCTAAGAAGCGACCACGTCGAGAGTCCTGTTGCTAAGAAACATCTGCGTCGAGAGTCCTTGTTGCTAAGAAGCAGCTGTGTCGAGAGTCCTTGTTGCTAAAAAGCGGCTGCATCAAGAGTTCCTGTTGCTGAGAAGTGGCCATGGCGAGAATCCTGTTGCTAAGAAGTTGCCGTGTCAAGAGTCTTATGTTAAGAAGCGGCTGCATCCAGAGTCCTGTGTTAAGTAGCGGCTGCGTTGAGTCTTATGTTAATAAGCAGCTGCGTTGAGAGTCTTGTGTAAAGAAGTGGCTGCGTCAAGACTCTTGTGTTAAGACGCGGCCGCATCGAGAGTCCTGTTGCTAAGAAGCGGCCATGTGGAGAGTCCGCTTGCTAAGAAGCGGCTGCGTCATGGATCCAGTTGCGAAGAAGCGGCTGCATCATTAGTCTTGTGTTAAGAAGTGGCTACATCGAGAGTCCTGTGCTAAGAAGCAGCCGTGTCAAGAGTCCTGTTGCTAAGAAGCATCTGCGGCGAGTCAAAGACATCCTGTTGTTAAGAAGCGGCTGCGACGAGTGAGATGTAAAATACGATTCTCAATTATTTTGGTGTGGTAAGAGCAGCGAAGCCTTTCTGGTAATACAAGGCGCCAAAGGGATACAAAATACGATTCTCAATTTAAGAGAAGTCTGTGTTTTGTTCGTCTCTGCTATATTGTTATGCTACAAATGTGAAAATATGTCCTTAGATGCGAGTTCCTACTCTACTTCGCTGTATGAAAATTTCCCTCCCGCCCACCAATACAAAGGGGGTTTGAGCAAATGCGTACGGGCCACCGCTCTATGAAGAGGGTCCAAGCGCATGCACACAGGCCACTGGGCTAAGTATGTCTGTCTGTCCCCGGTCCTTATGTCCATCTGTCTGTCTGTCCTCAGTCTATATGTCCGACTGTCCCCGGTCTACATGTCTCGTCCGCCCCTGGTCTATATGTCCATCTGGCTAACAGTCCCCGGTCCTTATGTCCATCTGTCCCCAGTCTATATGTCAGTCTGACTACCAATCGCCTGTATGGTGCCACGTAAAAGCATTAATGCTGAGAGTCCGGTGTTGGTGGCACGTTAAAAGCACCCAACACACACTGTAAAGTGTTTGGCAATAGGAAGGGCATCCAGCTGTAACCAAGCCAAATCAGACTGGAACCTGGTGCAGCCCCCCTCCCCGGCTTGCCAGCTCTGGTCAAACTGTCCAACCCATGCCAGCATGGAAAACAGACGTTAAAGGAGGATGATGATATATACATACAATGGCCTTTCAGTTTCCATCAAGCAAATCCAATCGCTAGGCTTTGGTTGGCTCAGGGTTATAGTAGAAGACACTTGCTCAAGGTGTTGCTCAGTGGGAATAAAACCAAGACCACATGATTGGGAAGCAAGCTTCTTAACCACACAGCCATGCCTAAGCTCTTCAGTTGGCAGAATTGTCAGAGTATCTTTTTATTAAAAACAAAACATATGTTAGGATGACTGAAAAAATGACAATTCAAAAGTTACCAGAGTTTTCTCCAACAATGTCCTTTACAAGTCCCAAGTTAAAAATAATTATGATACACTCTTTTAAGCATTTAGCTGATGGTGAATCTATAAAAGTAGACTAGTACAAGGATTTAATGATGCAAATTAAATGTTCTGTAGTGTGAGTATCTTCTAAACATTTAACGTTCAACCTAACTGGCTTTGGTAGTTTAGTACGATGCTGAATGTAACTGAATCATAACTTATGTCGGTATATAAAAATAAAACAAAGTCTGATGAGAGGGGTTATTGCAAAAGTAATTCAAAAGTGAGCATGGAAGAGGCTGGTGGAGGAGGAATGTAGGAGGGTTGGGTTGAGGATGGAGGATGCACTGAATCGGGCAAAGTGG
>JAOPUL010003388.1:30922848-30938168 GCA_027564515.1 Octopus rubescens | reverse complement strand
GTGTGAGGTGAATCCGGCCACCCCCGTTCACGGGGACAAAACCGGATTTTAAACTTTGGAAGAAGAAGAAGAAGAACCAGCACTGACAGGGTCACCAAGTACCTTGCAAAACAAAAAGGTGTAGCATTGAGAGGTTTAAGGTATAGAGGGGACAGAGTATGTATAATATGTTCTGGGTAGTTTAACTGAAAATGTAGTGGTGTGAGAGGGTTATTAACTAATACGAAAGTTACATTTATGTTTTGGATGTGTATGGAAGAAATACTGGGCAGAATCTTGAAAATGACATGATGAGGAAAAGTGTAAAAACATGGCTTTGTTTTAGTCAGGAAATATATCAAATGGAGAAGGTAGACCCGACTGAAGGAGAATAACCAGAGTAATAATCGCATGGAAGACGTTACAGAAACTAAATGGCATGTTAATGAGGAAGAGGATGCCATTGAAACTGAAAGGCAAGATGTATACTGCATGTGGGAGTATGGGAAAGAGATGTGGGTAATAATGTGGGCAGCAGAAAATATTGTGAAGAGGAGAGATGTGAATCGTTTGGGGAATTGGTGGAATATTGCAGAAAGAGAAAGGGTAAATAACAAACAATAAGTTGCAAGAAATGATGGGAAATAGATCCAGTGATGAATATTCTGAAGAGAAAAGGGGATGAAATGGTTGAGTCATGTGTTGAGGAAAGATCAAAGTTACAAGATGGAGAAATGATGGAAATGAATGTGGAAGGAAGTAAAAGGGAATGGGAAAGACAGGACTAAAAATGATGAAGAAGGAAATAAGGGCAATAAAATTAGTGAGGTAGGATGTAAGGATCAGATTAAAATGGAGAAAGACTGTCAAGTGGGGGTGGGGAACACAAGAATAACCTCTGCTTTAGCAAGGCATATGGCTTTAAAATGGTTGTTGTTTTTGTACAATCATGAGATTTTTATCAAAAGTAAGATCAGATTTGTAACCAATCAAATTATTGTTTGTATCAAAAACATTTACTACCAAATTGACTAATCACACTTCCTCCCCTCCCTTCTCTTCATCATTTCACTTACTACTGCCATCCTCTACCAAAACTTTTCTGCTTCTTGTTCCATTCCATTCTTTTCCATTTTACCTCTTCAACCTCTAACCTATGGCAATTGACCACTACTATATCATCATCATCATCATCATCATCATCATCATCATCATCATCATCATCATCATCATCCTTTAACGCCTGTTTTTCCACGCAAGCATGGGTTGGACGGTTTGACTAGAGCTGGCAAGCCAGGGGCTAACATCATATTCCAGTCTGGTTTGGCTTGGTTACTACAGCTGGATGCCCTTCCTACCGCCAACCACATTTACAGTGTGTGCTGGGTGCTTTTAACATGCCATATATATATATATATATATATATACACACACACACAAATACGGACATTTATATATATGTGTGTAGAATAATAAATAAGAAATGAGGAAAGCTGCCCATCCAGCTATCCAAATGGAAGGATCTACGTAGACACATTTCTTTGACTGTACCCTTCTGAAGAATGGCCTTTGTGTTTGAAATATATAAGAGTTTTTCTGCATTGTTGGACGATTTCCTCATTTCCTTTTTCATTTATTATTCTACTTCTGTACTACAATGTTTCAAACAAACTACAACACTCCTCTTTTTGCGATGTCACTGGTGCCAAACTGTAACTGCCTTTGCCTTTCCCTTGGACAACATCGCTGGTGTGGAGAGGGGAGATTTGTATGCATGGGTGACTGCTGGTCTTCCACAAACAATCTTGCCCAGACTTGTGCCTAGGAGGGGAGATTTCTAGGTGCAAACCCATGGTCATTCATGACTAAAGGGGGTCTTTACCCTTTACCCTTTTATATAATATATTATACATACACAAATACAGACATTTATATATATACATATAATATACATATATATTCACATGCAGGTATGGATGTGTAATTAAGAAGTTCACTTCTCAACCACATGGTTCTGGGTTCAGTCCCATGGTGTGGCACCTTGGGCAAGTGTCTTCTACTATAGCCTCAGACCAACCAAAGCTTTGCGAGCGGATTTGGTAGACAAAAATTAAAAGCAGCTCATTGTATGTGTGTGTGTATGTATTTGTGTTTTAACATTGCACGATAGTCATAGGTAAGTGCCACCATCATACAAGCTGTGTCCTTTTGTTCCAGGCTTCCATGAGAACAGGTTTGGCCAAGGAGCAGTATAACCATACTTAGAAACAGGTGAGGGTTGGCAATGAGGAGGGCATGCAGTTGTAGAAAATCTGCCTCAATGAATACCATTTGACTTAGGTAAGAATGGAAAAGTGGAAGGTGAATCTATGATGATGATGATACTCTCACCCACATACACATATATATGCACATAAATATCTACATACTTATATACACACATAAAATCTACATGCATACATATACACATAAATAGCTACATATGCACAGATGCATGCACACACATATAAATATATATACATACACCGTCACGAGTGCTTTATACATGGCACCATACAGGCAATTGATAGACAGGCAGACATATAAAGCAGGGACGAACAAGACCTATAGATCTGCGGCAGACAGACAAAAGACCGAGAACAAATAGACTGGGGGAGAGGCAGGCATATGGACCGGGGAAACCCTAGTGGCAGGGGAGTGGGGCAGACAGTCATAAGAGCTGGAACTCATAGTCGGACAGACGATACATATAGACCGGGGACATGAGGACCAGGAACTGTTAGACAGACGGGCATGTAACCCGGAGAAGTATGAGACATATAGACTGGGGATCAGAGGCAGGAGTACATACATTGGCCCAAGCGCCCGGGCCCACTTTCTAGAGCAGTGGTGGGGAAACCTCCATACAGCAAGGCAGATTGGGAACTCACGTTTGTGGACACCTACAATGAGGTTCTCGCACAACACAGCAGAGCCAAGAAGAAAAGCTAAGTCTCAAACACAAACCTATCCCAAATTGAGGATCGTGCTTCGCTCTCATGACCTGACCGCTTCTTAGCAACAGTACTCTCGATGCGGCTGCTTCTTTGCCACTGGATTCGATACAGCCGGACTCTCGATGCAACCGCTTCTTAGTAACAGGATTCTCAATGAGGCCACTTCTTAACAACCGGACCCTGGATGCAGCCACTTTCTTAGCAGCCGGACTCTCGGTGCGGTCGCTTTTTAGCAACCAGACTCTTGATGCAGCCACTTCTTAGCAACAAAACTCTCGATGCAACCACTCCTTAGCAACAGGATTTTCAGTGCAGCCGCTTCTTAACAACCGGACACCTGATGCAGCTGCTTCTTAACAACCGGACACCTGATGCAGCCGCTTCTTAACAACCGGACACCTGATGCAGCCGCTTCTTAACAACCGGACTCTCAATACAGCCGCTTCTTAGCAACCGGACTGACTTCAATGTTACTAATCATAGGTCTACTGACTTAAAGCTAAACCACCATCACCGCAAGCTCTTAATTAAAATAGTCGTTCTTGCTGGCTATTTGGTGACCTCACTAGTGCTGATGCCACATGAAAGGCACCCAGTACACTCTGTAAGTGGTTGGTGTTAGGAAGGGCATCAAGCTGTAGAAACCATGCCAAAACAGACATTGGAATTTGGCACAGTCATCTGGCTTGATGGCTTCTGTTGAACTATCTAACCCATACCAGCATGGAAATGGCAGTTAAATGATGGGGATAAAGAGGAGGAGCAGTCTGGCTAGCTTCTTAGCTTCTTTCCTTTCCCTTTTGTAATAACAAAGTTATTAATTGTAAATGTAATTTTCAAATTGTACTCGTCTTGGATCAGAAAAATTATTTTTCATACCTTGGAATAAAACTACCTGGGTAATATTTTGGAATATCTGATATGAAAAAAATTCATTTTCCAGATATACTTCTTGATGCACTTATTGTTACTTTCCTGTTATCCATCTGTTTCTTGAAGGATGAAAAACCCCTTAGCATTCAAATTACTCTGTCAAATGTAATGCATATTTATTCACATTGTTTTGAATTAATCATGCATTATCGTATAGCTTCGAGGCTTTGACAGTATGATTGTTTATGTTTAGAGTGACATTGTAGAGTAGGTGTAAGAGGCAAGATCTGGCCAATTTGAACATAAAACTGGGCCAGGTATGGCTGGTTTAAATAACAAAGGGTTAAAGGAACAATAATAATGATAGTAATAGAAGTTGGGCCTAGTGTAATTACTTGCGTAAAGATTTATTAATAAAGCACACTGTTTTTGATATCATTTGTCACAGTGAAAGGCAATAACTGACTACTTTCTACCATCAGTTAAACTGATGGAAAGAATAATAGTTTACTAAAACAAAAATATATTCAAGAACAAAGAAGTAAAAACATAAATTTGAATATATAATGATTGAAATTCAATAAACAATTTAACATATCTGTAAACAGCACCTTCCAACCTGAGGTGCTAAAATTCATTTCAGTAGGGGCCAGTATATCCAACATCACTGACCTTTGAATACTATTACCGAAAGATTTAAGGTGCTGGCTAATTAGACTTGTTATCAAATGGTGTGCTAGACTAACAAGAAAACACTACATTAGACAGTGCTCTTGCATTACCTAGGTTGTGATGGCTAAAACAAATTTTGATTGTAATAAAAGCATACTATGTATATTCCATGACACTATTCTTCTTTTGCAAATATTTTCTCTTTATTTCAGAAAGTAAAAGTGGTCTGTTTGGTAGTCAGTTAACTGGAGAGAGCATTGCTTCAATATTTCGTTTGATTGAATTTTTAAAACATCAAGAAAGTATGGGCCTCTTCTTTCTTTTTTTTCTTTCTTTCTGTTACATTTTTATGTATTTTGCTGGGACTTTGAGTGATTTAAACTGTTTAACCCTTTTAATACCAACCCTCCTCAGACCATCCCTGGTTCTATGATACAAACTTTCTGTTTTAAAGCAATCTAAATTATAATCTTCAATCAAAATTTCATGTTAAATTATGTTCCAAACATCAGCTTAAATAATGACAATGTTATTTTACTAAATTCTTCTATTTTCAAAATTAATTGAAAGAAAGGCAGTGTGTAACAAGATGTTCCTTCAGCTCACGTCGGCTGACACTAGTGTAGTAAGAGAGCCTTCGGGATTATCAGTGCAATGAAGAACTCTTGTTAACAATAATTAGAATAATGAAGACCGACAGGTTCCTTGTATTCTAACAACATTCATGAGGAGCAATTCAGACAGATTAATAAGGTCAGGGTTTGCTGATGTCTTTTGTAGTTGAAAAGAGTTGTGATGTGTGTGTGTATAGGCAAAATGAGTTGGCATGAAGGTGATGCATGCTGGAGAAAGATTCTATGCACGATGAATACACATGATGCTGATATGTTGTGGAGTCGTGGAAATGAGATTCTGAACATAATACACACACGTGTTGGCATGTTGTGGAGCAGAGGTGGAAAGACTTGATACGAAGACACAAGGCGTGTCTATTTATAGTTGACGGTCGGCTCAATAAAGCTGTGTCGGGTTTTTTACCTTAAGACGACACATGATTCTAATACTCAACTCTGATTGGTTCTCCGGTGAGCTTAATGCTATTGTTAGAAAACAATATAGCACCAAAATCTACACTACTAGAATTAAGCTTAGGAACGCCATTTAATCAAGTGTGCTCTCCACAACGTCCGAATCAATATTATAATTGAATAGAAAGATTTATATGTTTACTTAATGTTAGCTCATTCTTTGCTACAAGTGTATTTCACAGAAGTATGTTAGCAAAAGGATTAATCAACATAAATATGTGGAGTAGATATTAGCTAATGTTATTATTCTTTTCGTAACTTTCTAGCAAGTATAATAGATATATGCTCTGAAACTAAAACATTATTATTGGTTTTTAAACCATTCCCTTATGCTTTTTAGATATTACCTTCTATATATTGTCTCAACTAAGATATTTATTTTATCTTTAAAATGTATTCTGTATATTTTCTTTACAAATCTCATTGATATATATTGTAATATGAAATTGCTGTTGTTTTACAGATATTGAATGTGAAGGTCTGTTTCGTAAGACAGGCAGTAATCACCGACAAAGTGTTTTGAAAAGCATGCTTATTCAAAATAATGAATTAAATCTAGAAAGTGGGAAATTCTCACCTCATGATTGTGCTTCTGTTTTGAAAACTTTTTTGAAAGAACTTCCTGAATGTCTTATGATGGACAAATTTTCTAAAGCACATATCCAATTGACAGGTAAGAATTAAAAAAAAAGAAAGCTTTCCAACATTTTTTGTACACTTGTTTTGACATCATGATGATTGTAAATGAGCATCATTATCATACAAGCTATTTTGTCTGTTTGTAGTCTTCCGTGAAAAACATATCTGGCCATAGGGAAATATTACTTTACTTGGCAACAGATAAAGGTTGGTGACAGGAAGGGTATCTGAACTAAAGAATCTGCCTCAGCAAATTCAATTCATGGGGTATTTGTCATCTTAAGGCTATAGATGATGTTCGTGTAAGGTGCTGTGCAGTGGAATGATAGATACCGAGGACAAATGTGGTTGGGAAATGAGCTTCTCCACCACAAGGCCATGTTTGCACCTATATTATCGGTGACACGTTAAAGACACATGATACGCTCTCTGGAGTGGTTGGTGTTAGAAACGGCATCCGGCCATAGAAACCAAGCCAAAACAGACTGGAGTCTGCCGCAGCTCCCCGGCTTGCCAGCATGGAAAACGGACACTAAATGATGATGATGATTGTTGGTTTCTATTCAGAATTTTATATTTTATATTCTTCTTTATGTCAAAGTTCTTTAATTATAATCTGAATTCAGTGTCACCTTGTTTCACTATGATATTATATTTTTTCTTTCTTTAGAAATGGCACGTCACTGTAAATTGGAAAATACCAAGAAGCAAGAGAAAGTGTTAAAAGCTATCCAACTGCTCATACTTCTGCTCCCTAAAGAGAACACTTTATTACTTGAATGTTTGCTTGATCTTCTTTCTAAAGTTGTAACCGAGAAAAAAAATCGCATGACAACCAAATCTCTTGGCACTATATTTGCGCCCCATTTCCTCTGTCCAAGAAATGTATGTCCTGATTCTGTTTTATTTTATTTTATTTTATTCAGTGTTTCAACTTTTTGGCATTTGTTGAATTTTTTTAGAATAAGTAAAATATCAATTCTTAAGAAGTTTTGGTTTCCTGACCCCTTCTTTTTTTATTATTATATAACATGAAATACTGCCATGGTCAACTCAGCATATAGTGTACTTAAATGGATTTTCCTATAATCAGTTAAAACTAATTATTTTGTTTCTTTTATAGTTTACTTGTTTCAGTCATTGCACTACAATCATAAACATATTGTGATATGAGTATAAAAGTTTTATATTTTCTAAAGCAATTGTAATTAAGGTATTGTTAGCACACCAAGCAAAATACTTAGCTGCATTTCGTCCATCTTTGCATTCTGAGTTCAAATTTCACCATGGTCGACTTTGTCTTTCATTCTTTTGGGGTTGATAAAATAGGTACCAGTTGAGCACTGAGGTCAAATGTAATCGACTTACTCCCTCCCTCAGGATTGCTGGCCTTGTGCCAAAATTTGAAACCAATATTAAGGTATTGCAGTCAAAATAAATAGATTAGTGCAATTAATGTGATTTGTTTAGCAACCCATGTAGGGTGATGTATGTTATTACTCTGGCTTGTCTTTAATATTATATATCACCATACAATTAGTTATAGCAGCAACTTTTACAGTGTTATTTGTAATTTATATATACTTCAGCTTTAGTGTTAATTTCCTGTGAAAAATTGCATTATAGAAAGTGTTCTCAAGTCGACGAATAAAAATTTCAAAAAAAACTCTGAAGATATCACTTACAGTTTTTAGTATGAATTTCTGTTTGTCAAACGAAATTCTTATGATGGCATTCTGCAGTGCTCATTTCTTCACAAAATAGCAGCTATAGCACATTAGAAGCAGACCCTGAAATCTTGTAATGGTAGCAGCAACCCTATCTAATGTGATTCCTTGTTCACATTATCCCAAGAACTTTAGTTTTACTTTGGCCTTGCCAGCTATTTCTATTTTCATAGAACAGATCTGACACATATGGATAACTGAAGTGATTCCTCATCCCTTAAGATAAACAAACTTTCTATTGTAAATTTGGTTGTTGAATAACATTATCATAATTTACATAAATCATTTGAGTTAGCACTGTAGAGTATCTGATCGGACATTCTTTACTACCGTAGTTAATTCTTCATGATGGAGTTTAAATCTTGATATAATCAATAAAACAAGAACCGGTAACATAATGTGATGAGTTCAATTGACTATTCTGCTTTCCCTATGTCCCTAGGAAATAAATAATTATTAGGGTTTTTTCTTTTCTTTTTATCTGGTATAGTTTTACATGTCATGTTTTTGTCCCTTTTCAATAATGTTCATTCTCTCTCCCCAGCTCTCACCCTCTGAATTCCATGTGGCAGCAGAAAACTTTTCTGAACTTACAACTTTCATCATCGAACAAGCTGGTGATGTGTTTAAGGTAAACTCTTCGGTGTTTATTTCTATTTCCATGTATCATACTTTATTATCTTTTATCTTTTACTGGTTTCAGCCAGAGGCTGAGACACCGCCTTTATATAAGTGATTTTTGAAAATAAATTATCGTTCTATTTCCATTGCAGATACCTAAGGATTTAACCAAAGATGTAAACCAGTTCTGGAAGGATATGGAGAATCCAAACAAATCACCAGAAAACTTTTTTGATATTAATGAAAGCACACATCCTCTGACTTCTCGGGTTTGTATAAATATATAGATCTACTTTAGTGTAAACTATTGCTCTATAGTTCTATCTTCAACATTTGATTATTTTCCTACTGCTGTCACGAATAGCAAGTGTAGCAATTTGAATCACAACCATATGATGTACCAACTAACATTCTCCTGATTGGATAACTAAGCTATTCATTTTGACTGCTTTAAGTGTCACTTATCTGTTACTTGTTTCAGTCATTGAATTGTGACCATGCTGGGGCACCACCTTGTATAGTTTTAGTCGAATGAATAGACCTCAGTACTTATATTTTAAAGACTGGTACTTATTCCATTGGTTACAGGGGCATAAACAAACCAACACTAATTGTCAGGCAGTGGGTTGGAGCAAATCCACACATATGATATGATGGGCTTCTTTCAGTTTCCATCTACCAAATCCACTCACATGGCTTTGGTTGACCCGGGGCTACAGTAGAAGACTTGTCCACTTGTCCAAGATGCCATGCAGCGGGACTGAACCCAGAACCATGCAGTTGGAAAGCAAACTTCTTATCACACAGCTATTCTTGCACCTATCTACATTTTTTTCTTTAAATTCCATTATATTTTACAGCACTTACATGATTTGCCCATTTAGGACTACGTTAATGGTATTGACAATTTATGGAAACTTGCTCCTCGGTTATTTGTTTGGTACCTTGAGGTTTTTGTGTTTTAGTGAGAATTCCTAGATATTTATGGATAATCAATCTTTCAAGATTTGTTTCTCCAATTTAAAACTGCAGGAAATGTTTATTTTTCTTTTGCTTTATTTCATCTTTTGCTTTCTTTTTTTAATACTATTTTTTTGTTGTGACAAATAATTTCTGTTGAAATTTGTTATAATTTTACTTCAAAAATTTAACATTTAATAAATCAAATATATAGGTATATATATATGTATTATTACTATTGGAATTTGAAGCTTCTTGAATTGTAAGTTTGAGTTTAACTTTAACAACTGGAGTAGGAAGCAGCATAACAATACATAAGCAAAAATATTTGAAAACACAGAAGATAGAATGCATTACAGACAGAACAGTACAATTATTCATAAATGCAAGATTTTTGTTTTTTTATAGTGTCACCATTAGCAACAGTTTTACCAAAAGCTTTGCTGCCTCCATAACCACTACAAATAGAAATATTGCAAAACTGTGTAAATGCAACAGCCCTAATATCTACCCTTTCAGTGGTATGTGACTTTTTAATGTATTAATTTATAAAGCTACGGTCTTCTCTGCCGATAACTACGAAACAAAAAGGTATATAGGGCTTACTGAAAATCCTTTTAACCCTCTCCTGACCATATATTTAATGAAATACACTATTCATTGGTTTCAATTAAGTTTGAAAATTATGAAGAATTTAGAGAGATTTGGTAAAATAACTAACTTTTTTATTACTAAGCTACATGAAAGGCTTTATTTTTAATACAAACATGAAAAGGAAATGCTTTATATCATGAAATCAAAAGTGGTCTGCCTTGTAATTGTTACTAAAAGGATTTAAGAAAGATTTTTACATTGTATAACATTCAACCACTCAGAAGTCTTTCCTAATATATCTGGTGTTTAACCCTTTCGTTACTATATTTCTAACTAAAACACACCCCTTATGAGTTTCAATTAAATTCTAAAATAATCACGAATTTAGACTGGTTTTATTAAACAACTAACTTTTTTTAGTTATCGACATATTAATGTGATTTTTGGAACACAATTGAAGAAAAGGTTCTTAATTCTATTGCATAATCTTTGTCTCAAAGTGACTAATTACAGGTAAATTTAGCAAAATATAAAAATATTTAAATTTTGTTTAAACATCATATTAGTCATCAGCTAATATTCAATTGGGTATGCAACAAAATTTTAATATAGAAGTGCACATCACTAGATTATGAGTTGAATTTAATGCACATAAGAACAGGTGTACCATAAAGGTAAAATAAAATGAAATATTAGTTTGTTTTTGAAGGAAACTAGAAAATGAAATATCAACTAAATGAAATAAACTCACATACATATACATGAATACACAGAAACATATATAATAAAGATTTACAATAGAAATTAAATCAAAACCTGTCAGGTAGATAAAAAGTAAGAATGAAGTAAATTTGAAAAATATTTATAAAATCTAATCATACATACACTATTCACAAAATATTTCTGTCATGGAAACTTGTAAAACATTCCACATAATGCAACCTTGCAGAATGCACATTGGAAAGAAGTTTTCACTAGCAGATCAATGGGAGTTTTTCCTTTGTTAATGTAGACATTCACGGCACTGCCTTGTGCGATACTCGATTTTTTCCTTATTAATGGGGATCAGCTGAATTCAGAGGGCTATCTCTCTGGCAGGCTTAGGTTTTCCTTCCTACAGTTATTTTTTTGGGAGGAATAGCCTGCCCTCAACTGCAGATGGTCGCACTGCTTTCGAGCTCCTCCTGACTTGGTATATAATATGAACGCATTTACAATATTCATATTTACTATATACCAAAGCCGATATTACCACCATTTATTACCTGGTCTACCAACAAGATAACTCGTCAATTGATTCAACCGATCTACACTACCCATGTACCTGTTATAATCGAGGTTCACAAATAGGGTGCCATTTTCATCTACGCATGGTTGTGCACAGGTAGATAGAAAATGTATCTGCCTCTTATCTCTGTATGCTGTCGCTAGCAGATTTCCTTTCTAACGTTGGTCTATTTCACCCTTTTCTACTAGCACACTTATGTTGTCACAGCTTCTAAACCCACCGCAAGTTTGACCAAACTAAAATATCGGTCAAAAAATAATATACAGACCACATCATACTCTAGGCCATGTTGACTTACATTGTTGTTCCTTTTCCCTGTATAAAAACTAAACACACAGCAGTACCCCGTATTTGTTTCGCAAATCTTCCAAACTTTGATCCCCCACTTTGTGGGCTTTCCTGGCATATATTGTCAGAAACATACTTTGCCTTTATACCCCCACCAGGGCCTTATCGACAAATAGGTATCTACCAGGATAGTAAAGTGTTTTATATGCATTTTGAACACAGTCGATGAGGGGTCTTATTTTAAATAAGGGATCAAAGTTTGGTTCTCCTCATACTGGGGTACTGCTAGAGTCTCTCACATGTAAATACTAGTTTAATTTTATATATCGTATCCTCGTCATAATATGGGAAACGTACTGGTCCCCGAAAGGTTTTTGATTACTCCAGTAATTTGTAATTCTGGGTAATTTCCTTATACCCATAATATTTATGGCAAAAAATGCCCGTATTTCTTCTACGCTTGTGGGAAACCACAAGATATCTTTTTCTTTCAGTTTGTTTACTTTCTGCATAACAGTTGGTTTCCGCAGTAATCGCTTCAAACAAGCTTACCCGAAAAAATTCAAAAAAGAAAGTCTAATGGCTTTGATTCTTGAGAATGACTACCGTTAACAAAAATAGTTTTTAAATTCTTACTCCATTCAGGTATAGATTCGCTGTCACTATCAGAGTTTTCTTCAGAATCACTTTCAGTTTCTGATATAGAAATATTGGATTCATTTTCTTGCACCACGTGCTTTTGTTATTCACTCATACATTTGTTCGGTTTCTTCATATCTTCCATTGAAAAACCCTCAAATTCAGATTCACTGCTTAATAGCATGAAACTTATTCATTTTAAAAGTTGGCAAAAAAAAAAAAAAAAACCTCCCAAAGTTCACAGAGCTCACTCAGATATCACGTCAAATAATGTTGGATAATGTAACTTGACTCTTTACAAAGTGAAATCACGTGTTTTCACAAATGTACTAACAAGATTTGTGCTGAAATTCACATTTAAATATGAATGGTTTTTCTCTGCCAGGTTGGTATTTGAACCAAAAAATTTTGAGGCCGGGTATCGAAAGGGTTAAATGAAGTTTCTATTATGAATCACCGTCTATGCACCAGTAGTCATCATGATCACTGGGCTGTAGACAGAATCACAGAGTCTAACATAGCAACTAAAACCTCAATTACTGCCCGTACAGCAACAACAGCTTCAGTGACACATTTACACATTTATTATCCAACATATCCTCGTATCTATGCACCTTTGTAGTCACCAGGTTTCTATTACGTATCAAGCCAGGTGTGGTTAGTAAGTTAACTGATTGAACCAGGAACTAAGCCTGTTGCACAGCGGCTTACTGAGGTCTTAACACCAACTGACATTGCTCATATCTTTATACTAAGCACATAGGATGACTTCAATCAGTTAAACCAAACTTGGTGGAATTAGAGGAAAAGAACTCCACACTGTAAGATACCATATCACAAGTCTAGCATTAAACAATACTATGTAGATGATGGAGACTAAATACGGAAAAGATACTTAGAAAACACTTGAGGAATGTAAGCTGCTGTTTCTAGTAGGTCGAGTGACTACATAGAAAACCATCTAAAAGTTATACCATTGCTTTTATTCTACAGCACTCATCAGCATAATTTAATAAGCAATCAACAATCAGCTTACCACAGTCCATGGAGGAGCAGTTTGGTTGGGACAGCGCTGGAGAGCAAATTTCCATACACCGAAACCAGAAAGACCAACAGTATTCCAGTATTTTTCCACAGTGTACAGGCCTATATAATGAAGAAAATGAAAATATAAAAATACATGCAAAATAGCTCCAGAATGGGCTGTTAAAGGTATCCAAGAGTGATCTTTGTGTGATAGATAATGTTTGGCATCAAAATCCCTCTGATGCGCTTTCAGAAAGTAGTGTCCATCAACTCAATGTTACTCACAAAAGGTAGAGCAGACCCCCCCAAGGCATGGTGAAACCATGCAGTGGGATTGAGAAGCAAACCTTTTAAACCCATTTGTTACTGTATCTGTTGAAATACACTGCTTTCGTTTCAATTTATTTTGAAAATAATGAAGAATTTAGTAAAATAACTGACTTAATTTGGTGTTTGAAACAAGAATTTTAATTTAGATCACTTTAAAACAGTACGTTTGCTTGAACATTGCTTGTTTGACTTGACAGTGATGCTCATCGACAACCATCACATAATGTCAAGAAAAGGGTACACAGAAACAAACACACACACACACACAACAGGTTTCTTTCAGAAATATACACACACAACAGGTTTCTTTCAGAAATATATACACACATGGTTTTCTTTCAGAAATATACACACACACACAGGTTTCTTTCAGAAATATACACATGCACACACAACAGTTTCCGTCTACCAAATCTACTCACATGGCTTTGGTTGGCCCAGAGATATAGATGATTTCCAAAGGTATTATGCAATGGGATTGAACTCTAAACCACATAACCACACATGTGCTGGGCTCAGAAAGTCAGTTTAGCCAATTTAATAAAGAAATAATTCTTACCATCAAAACGATATCCTTCTTCAGGGGCAAAAGCACTCTGGGATTTATATCCTCGGATCACTCTAACAGGTCTTCCGAGTTCACAGTTGCGGCTCAGAGCTAAGTTTCCTCGAGTTAATGTTTGGTCTTTAGACTGTGGTGCTGTTCGTAAATTCTGAAATGGTTAAAAAAACTGTATTTAAAAAATCTGAGAAGATTTATAAGCAATCCGAGTAAGCAATAGTTGATTCAGTAAAATAAAATGAGGATAAGGTAGGAAATAAATAAAGGATCTCACTATCATTTAACAAGGTACACTTTCTATAGCCCAATGCCCTTCCTGTTGCCAACCCTCATCTGTTTCCAAGAAAGGTGATATCTGCCCATGAGCAGACACAAAATTGGAAATGAACAATATTGTCGTGTGACAGTGGTGCACAACCATCATGTGATGTGAAGACAAGGATACATACAAACACATGACAGGCTTCTTTCAGTTTCCGTCAACAAAATTCCCTTACAAGACTTTGGTTAGCCTGGGGATATTATAGAAGATACTTGCCCAAGGTGCCACACAGTGGGACCGAACCCTAGAGCACCTGGTTAGGAAGCAAGTTTCTTAACCAGACAGCCACACTCGTTACCTTTGTAGTACACTAATCAACAATAAAAATAAATAACTACTGAAGTTAATTAATGATAGGACTAAAACTTTCATCATCATCATTTAACGGTTTGACTGGGGCTGGCAGGCCGGGGCTAACTATGCTCCAGTCAGGTTTGGCTTGGTTTCTACAGCTGGATACCCTTCCTACCACCAACCACAGTTACAGTGTGTGCTGGGTGTTTTTAATGTGCCACCGGACCTTTTATATATATATATATATATATATATAGATGTATGCATGCATGTATGTATATATGTATGCATGTATGTATGTATATGTATGTATATATATATGTATGTATGTATATGTATGTATATGTATGCATATATGTATGTATACATATATATATAATATAAATAGACACATACATACACATTATACATTCAATACGAAC
>JAOPUL010003388.1:30900551-30913402 GCA_027564515.1 Octopus rubescens | reverse complement strand
ATATATAAGCACATATGAGTGTGTGTAAATAAAGCCAGGAACTAAACAAGAACTCAAAAAATGGCAAAGAAAATAAAATGTAAGAAAGCAGACGATAAAAACGAAAGGAAAGATGGCGTCAACCTCTTCTTGTTACTGAACTACCTTTACTGTCAAATCCTACTGTCTCTTTCTCTCTTTCTGTCCTTCTCTCTCCCAATCTCTCTCTCTCACTTTGTGTCTGTGTGCCTGTCTGTCTGTTCGACTGTATGTCTAACTGTATGTCTCTCTGTCTGTGTGTCTGTATTTCTATTTCTGTTTGTATCTCTCTCTCTCTCTCTCTCTTTCTGTCTCTTTCGTTCTCTGTGTGTATCCATGTGTCTGTTTATTTCTCTCTCAGTCTCTCTCTCTCTCTCTTTCTCTCTCTTCGTTACTGTCTGTCTCTCGGTCTTTGTAGTTTTGTGTCTGTCTGTCTGTCTGTCTCTTTCTCTCTCTGTATGTCTAGCTAACTGTTTGTCTCTCTTTCTCTGTCTCTGTCTGACTTTCACTCTGTCTCTTTCACTCTGTCTCTCTCTCTATCAGTCGCTGTCTCTGTCTGTCTGTCTGTCTGTCTGTCTGTCTGTTCCTCTCTCTCTTTCTCTCTCGGTCTCTATCTTTCTCTGTCTCTGTCTCTCTCTCTGAATCTGTCTGTGTGCCTCTGTTTCTCGGTCTCTGTATTTCACTCTGGTCTCTGCATTTCACTCTGGGGCCCCGCCTTGAATTTTTAGTCGAGTGAATCGACCCCAGTACTTATTTTTTAAAGCCTGGTATTTATATATCGATATCTTTTGCCGAACCGCTAGGTTACTGTGACGTAAACTAACTAACACCGGTTGTCAAGCAGTGGTGGGGGACAAACACAGTCACAAGTACACACACACATAGATATATACATATATATAAACGACGGTCTTCTTTCAGTTTCCATCTACCAAATCTACTCACAAGGCATTGGTCGGCCCGAGGCTATAGTAGAAGACACTTGCCCAAGGTGCCACGCAGTGGGACTGAACCCGGAAGCAAGTTTCTTACCATACAGCCACGCCTGCGCCTATATATATGGATATATATATATATATATATGTCCATATTAATAATATATTTTATTTTGAGATTATACCTGTGGTGAAACTCAGAGTAGTAAGAGACAGACTCAGTCAAAATGAGACATTACCAGCAGTGTAAATTGCATGTACATACCCCACTTAAATAAATTAGACTCAACCAGAGAGAATGGGGATCTGATAATAAGGTTGAATATACTGATGAAAAGTGGGAAAGAGAAGCAATAAGATATAACTAATGACAGAGAATAAGATATATTTATAAAATGAGCATCAGATCATCTTCATACAGAATTTTAAAAGTCATTGTCTTTATGTACCAAATTTACTTTTTGCAATATGAACATTTATGTATTACATTGCATGCATCATTATTTTATTGATAAAAAATGACTTTATCACTTTTTCTTTCAATATTTTATTCTTTTATTCATAAATTTCTTTAGAAACAATCTGTACGGAATCAAATGTTGCTATGTTTGTCTGTTATCTATCTCTTGATTTCTTTTGACAGACTGCTTGTAAAGTTCCCCGCCGACCAATGGCTGTTTGCAATACACCAGTGACTGAGAGTTGCGTCTGAAAATTTACTTTCATCCAAGATAATCAATGTACTGTACCCTTTAAAATGAGGTAGTTTTCTTCTACCTTACTCAAATCGCAAACATGACAACACCACCACCACTTATTTCTTCTAGCTAATTCTACAATTACTGTTAGTTGAAATGTCTAATGACAGTTTGCCTTCTTTACTGCCACACTTCCGCCGCTTTTTCTTTCTATTTGAACAATATCTTAATTTGCATTGTGTGATATTTAAAAAAAAAAAGAAAGTTTCTTTTTATATATATATATATATAAACGTCTGCAACCTATTGCTTTTCTTTCCCACCTTTCATCAGTATATTCGACCTTACTATCAGATCCCTATTCTCTCCTGTTGTGTCTAATTTATTTAAGTGATGCATGTGAGTGTATATGGGTATGTACATGCAATTTACACTGCTGGTAATGCAAGATGACATCCAAAACTGAATATACAAATGTGATTTATAAACTACACACATTGATACATATATTTTCATTTTAAACGTATCATATAACATACAATATCAATTCATTTCCTCCATTTCTATTAAACAACTTTTTTTTTTTTCCTGGTTTTTGGGGGGTTTTTTTTCATTAATAATCCGTTCACAGACTTGAGTTTATGTTCATATTTTTATTGACGCTTCCTTTTTCTTTCACTTGAGATTTTGGTTCTTCATATTCAGTGGTTAAAACCATTGGGAATGTTCCGTGCTACAGATAATACTCTACTTACAGAAACAAAATGTGAAAAGTTCTTGTTGGAGTGTGTAAAATGTTCACAAATATGAGCTGGACTCCTGTAAACCAAATATCCAAAATTTTATACATTAAGAAACAACGGGCTATATTCAAGGTATCTTATTTGATAGAATACAGAGTGGGGAACAGTCCCACACACACACACACGAGCGCACAAAAGAGTCCCAGAAAATCAACCTGAGTAAACACATGGTCAGGGATCAGGTTACAAGCAAGTCATACTTCAAGAAAGGACCTGCAAAAGATCAAGATGCACTGTATAAGCTTGTACACCTTATAAGTCGTCAAATATGGTAGTTAGTTGCTGAAATTCAAATATGCTTTCTTCTTTATCATTTATTATTGTGCAGAGAGTTAGCTATTTCACCTGTTCATTTCATGAGATTAGGTGTTTTATTTCTAAATCTAAGTACGACTATAGGGTAAATATTCTATAATGGTTGCACTGATAATTTTTAATATCTACCTTTTAATATAAATTTCAGTGTTTTCATCCATTGCTAACAAAAGAAAATATCAAATCCCTTATTTGAATAAGTATTCAAATCGGAGTATAAGACATTTTCACATTTTTGCACAGCTGTTTCGGCATCACCGATTCGATGCCGACTTATTTGACATCAAATGTTTTTCTCTTTCTCTCTCTCTCTCTCTCTCTCTCTCAGCATATTTCTCTTTATCTGTATGAGGAGAGGGAAAGGTGTCTATGTCAGTCGTGTTCAATTAATAAATTGTAATCTCTCTTTCCCTGTTTGTGTGTGAACATCTAGTTATGTAATGTCTTTCTAGCTCTCTTTCTTTCTCTGTGAGAATATATTTCTCTTGGTGTGTATGAGAAGGAAAGTGTTTTTATGTCAATCATGTTTAATAAATTGTAATCTCTCTTTCTCTCTCTCTCTCTCTCTTTCTCTCTCTCTCTCTCTCTTTCTCTCTCTCTCTGAATGTCTATATTTTTGCATATGCACGTATATGTGTTTGCCTCCAGTGCCAAAACGTACTGTCGCCAAAACGGGCTAGATGTCCCGTCAGCCAGGCCAAGTCATCAACACTCAAACAGCTGTACCCAATCATCTCATTCCTTTCAAAGAGATTATTTTTATCTTTCTATGAATTATTTCAATATAAACTGCTCCCATTTTAGACACAGATTTCTATAAAATCATTACTTTCATTACTTCATTCTTATTTATCAAATGTCTAATTCTTTTTAAAGCACATTCTTAATGTATGTAAACATGAAACATGACAAATTAAAACATGTTTATAAGTCCCTTAAAGGATATTAGTAATGTAAATGATTTATTCTGGGAGAAATTTTTAATATGTTTTTTTTTTCTAATTAAATATGACTAAATATACCTTGGTTATAAATTGAGATTAAAAACATTTCCTCTGCTCTTCATTTTGTTTGTTTTTCTGCTTTATTATGTTATTGAAGGTGGTAACCTGCCAGAATCATCAGCATGCCAGACAAAATACTTGGCGACATTTCTTCCTTTCGGGCTCAATAAAACAAGCACCAGTTGAGCACTGGAGTCAATATAATCAACTATTCCCCTCCCTCCAAAATTTCTGGCCTTGTGCCTATAGTAGAAAGAATTCTGTTATTGAATATCTTTGCTTGCATTAATTTACAGCAAGTTACCTTCCCTAGAGTAATGTTTTGCATTCTCTAGTCAATTTTTCTTTGTATCATGTAATTATATCATTCACTCCATAAATATGTGCAATATCCATTCTGTCTCATTGTGTGAATGAACTGTTGGTTGTTACAAATCCTTTTGTACTGTTTCTGTTATTTCTCATTGCATCAACACAGTATTATACCACATTTGTAAGCACAATCTTGTACCATAACATTAATAAATTGAGGGACCAATGTTGTTTGTTGTCTTATTTTTCTGTTTCCTGTATGAATTAGACCGAAATCACTCTTGACAGAAAGGGAGCCTTTTGATGAAAAGTATTCCGACCATGAACATCTCGTCCTTTATCAGGCATGGTTGTGTGGTTAAGAAACTTGCTTCCCAAACATGTGGTCTTGGGTTCAGTCCCACTCTGCAACGCCTTAGACAAGTGTCTTCTATTATAGCCCTCGGGCCAACCAAAGCCTTGTGAGTGAAAGAAACCTGTCGTGTATGTGTGGGTATGCAGTGTGTATCTATACCATTGTCTAGACATTGTGTGATGGTTGTAAATGAGCATCATTCTCATGAAAGTAATGTTTGTTTCCAGTCTTCTGCAAAAAGCATGTTTGGCCATGGAGAAAATATTACCTAGCTTGGCAACAGGAAGGATATCTGGTTGTAGAAATTCTGCCACAACAAATTCCGTCTGACCTATACAAGCATGGAAAAGTGGGCATTAAAATGATGGTTGCAAGCAGGGATGGACTGCTGCTATGGCTGGTGCACTGGCATCCATCTAATAAGATCGAAATCATGTGATATGGTGGTCTCCGAGCCGAGATTGTGGAGAGTTCACTCCCCGCTTCCAATATAAATTGAGTATGAAGCGCACTGAATAACCAGCTGGAAGTGTCTTCCCAGGGTTAAAATAGTAGTATTTTCTTTTCTTAAAGAATATCCATGTTTAAGTGGCAATAAACATTACTTCTCAGTATAAATACTGCTTCTGTCTCTAATAGAGGTTTCTTAACAGACTAGTTTGTTAGTTGCTAAACTAGTGACTATGACACTGTATTTCTATATTCACCTAAGTATAAAAGTATTTTAAAAAATCAAAAGATATCTACTAGATCATGGCTAGGAGATAAGTTTACTCAAAGTAGCTGCCCTCAGCTTCCACTGTGGCCTCAAGACAGCTCTGGAATCTGGTGCATGTATTCCCCATTGTGTCTTTCCTTGATCTTGGTGTTGCAGGCAGAGCAGTTGATATCTTTCTCAACTACGCCCCACACAGTAATCTATGGAATTACAATCAGGGATATTAGGAGGCCAGATGGGGCTGGTGAAGTCATAAAAATTCTCCAACAACCACTTCTGTGTCCTTTTGGAGATATGGCAAGGAGCCAATTTCTGCTGCCAAACATTAGCCTTTAGCAACGACCCTCTCCAGCCACGGTTTGACCAGTCTCTAGCAGCTTCGCATAGCCGTCTAAGTTGGACCTAAGGCTGTGGGCAGCATGATGTCGACCTCACTGGAGACACCCAAAGGCCATCACAGTTCAAGGGAACTTGGTTTTCGTGATGTCCATGTCATGTCTTACAGCATTGAGCAACAGTCATAATGTCAGCATTTTGACACCTATGTGAATCATGATACAGGTAAATCTTTTCCAATATTCAGAGAGCTTCCAGTCCTCCATGTTAGCGAACTTTTTCTCAACTATAACTTTAATATTTTTACTCTCCAACGCTGTTGACAGTTCACCAATGCATTGAGCTGTTCCTGAAAAAAGGAGACAAAAATATTGTCAAATTTAGCCCGAACACCCTGTGTATATATATATATATATATATACACACACATACATACATGTGCAACAGGCTTCTTTCAGTTTCTGTCTTCCAAATCCACTCAAAGGCTTGCTTGACCTGGAGCTCTAATAAAAGTCACTTGTTCAAGGTGCCATGCAGTGGGAGTGAACCCAAAATCATGTTGGGAAGTAGATTTCTTAAACACTGCCACACCTGCACTTACCAATGGTTGATGAAATATGTGCCAGTATTATAATGAGGTTAATTCAACTGACTCCTTCACTACAAATATTTATTGGAATTCACAAGATAATTTGTCTATATTCATTTTTTTCAATTCTCTTTTAGTAAAAAGATACCGTGTCTGTTTAGGTGTAGCACATAAAATCCAAGGGAGATAATTTTCCCAGCGTAACAATTACTAAACTAAATGTATTTCCTTTTATAAAAAATAATAATCTAGGAAATCTTATCTCCAAATTAAATACTCCAAAACTACAAGATAAAAATAAAATTAATTAAACTAAGACTGCTTGAATGTTAAAAAATAAAGTATACTTGATTGGCTGTAGAATTAAAAAATTTGCATTACATTCAGGATTTTTGGTTCACTACCACACTGTGACACTTTTGGCAAATGTCTTATACTAAAGTCTCAGCTTGATTTGACCACTATCTTGTGGATAAAATTTTATATATGGAAACTCTACAGAAGCCCTTTATTTATATATCATCATCATGCTGGCATGAATTAGACGTTTTGACTGGAGACTGGCAAGCCAGATATCTGCACCAGACTCCAGTCCGTTTTGGCTTGGTTTCTACAGCTGGATGCCCTTTCTAACACCAACCGCTCCAGAGAGTGTACCGGGTGTTTTTAATGTGTTTGTGTATTTGTCTCTGCATGTTTCACATTGATACTGCTCAGGTAACAGTATTATCTTTATGTATTAACAGAAAATGTGGCACCTCAGCAATTTGATGTTGTAAAGATGTGGAAACATGTGAAGGATGGTGTCTAGAAGGGCATCTGGCTATAGAACACGGTCTCAATAAATCTCGTCTGACACATGCTACCATAGAAAAGATGGACATAAAGACAGTGCTGAAGATGAGATATATATGTGTTTATTTTTCAGGGCAAGATATTAACCTTTTTGTTACAATATTTCTGATGAAATACACTGCCTTTGTTTCAATCAATTTTGAAAATAACGAAACATTTAATAAAATAATTTTGTCATTCTAAAGTAGATGTTTGGCACATAAGTTAACATGAAATTTTTATGGGCGGTTTAATTTAGATCACTTTAAAACAGAATTTGCATCATAGAACCAGCAGTAGTTTCAGGTGGACTGGTTTCAAAAAGGGTTAATCTGCATCAAGTGGTGAACTTCCATCCAGTTTGGGGGAAGCATGGAATTACCCCTTAGTCATCAATGCTTCTGAGTCAGTTCTGACTTGGGGTGATAGTACATGTTGAGGTCCCTAGTTATGGGTCAAATAGCAGAAAATAGTTTTCTGACTGAAACATATAAGACTTAGAGGAGGGCTGGTTCCTAGACATATTGTCACAGGATCACTGGTGTATGTGAATATGTCATGTGAACCAGTCCTGCCTAACGTTACAGATCCTGTACCTTATAGGTTAGCTCAGATAAACTGGCAGAAGGCAACAGAAATCCCCTGCTGCATATTTCCTAAGAAAAATCATAAATCTTCAGACTTTTGCAAGGACTATCATCACTAATGCCTGTAGGCATTCACACGATTTCATATACACACATAGGTGCGCACAAAACTCTCAGCCCTTGTGTCACTCTGTTGCTTCTACTAAATATTAATATATATATATTTAATAACAGTTTGACTCAGCTACACAAAATATATGTAACTCCTACCAAATATATTGAGTGCTACTTTTGTTTGTTCACTCACACATGTATATATACATATTTTTATACTTTTACAAGATAGGTGACAGTGACTTCAATGTGTCAGACTGTCTCAACTGCCCAATGAAAGCTAACAGGTTGAAACTTTGAAGTCACTGTCACCCCTCTTCCTTGTAAAAGTATAAATTTGTACTCTACAAAAAGTAATGAATAATTCTTCAGTTTAATGTTAAATTACCTTTAATATAAACTGACATAAAAACAAATGTTTATATACGTGATTGTGTGTGTATGTATTATCGGCATTATTGTTTATATCTCTGCTCTTCCCTGCTGGAAAATAAACACAACTTTACAAATGTATGTTGAATTTCTTTTCTTTAAAATCAGTTTTAATTAGAAAGCTAATATCAACATTTTTCAAAGGTCCTTCACCTTTACGTAGACTTTGCCAAACATTCTCCTATTATCACTATTTATCTTTAAACTCAAGAGAAAAGTGTTCAGGAGGTGAGTAGAAGTGATATAATTTATTTTTACTGCAACATTTATAATGATTTATACTTCAAAGATAAGAGAGAGACTATAAGAAGAGAGCTTATTAAAATGTATTTTTGGTTGACCTTTGTTTATTTTGAACTACCTGTTAATGAAATACTAACAACAACTACTTTCTTTTTTTCTTTTAAGAATTATTGTCTACTGTTCACTTAATTCTGAAATTAATGTCTTGATAAGTGCAAGTATGGCTTGTGGTAAGAAGCTTGCTTCCCATCTATATGGTTTCGGGTTCAGTGTCACCATTGTGACACTTTGGGCAAGTGTCTTCTACTATAACCCTTGGGCCAACCAAAGCCTTGTGAGTGGATTTGGTAGACGGAAACTGGAAGAAGGTCATCATACATATATGTATATATCTGTGTGTGTTTGTGCTTGTCCACAACTTGACAACTGGTGTTGGTTTGTTTATGTCCCTGTAAACTAGCAGTTCAGCAAATGAGACCAATAGAATAAATACTAAACTTAAAAATAAGTACTGAGGTCAATTTGTTCTACTAAAAACCCTTCAAGGTGGTACCTCAGAATGGCCACAGTCCAATGACAGAAACAAAAGGTAATATACCTGCCAACATCTCTTTTCCAATTGCTTCTTACTCAGGCATGAAAGCTGAGATCTTTAGATCACAGCTTTCATGCCTTAGTAACAAGCAATTGTATTGTGTGTGATGTATTTTGCTTCAGTTAATTCAAGAGTGAAGTTCTGGTTTAATCTATCTCACATAATCTATGACATTTGGCACTGTTATTTATAATGGTACCAAAATTTTGGCACAAGGCCAGCAATATCAGGGGAGGGTGTAAGTCAGCTCCAGTACTCAACTGGTACTTATTTTATTGATCCTGAAAGGATGAAAGGCAAAGTCGACCTCAGTGGCATTTGAACTCAGAACATAAAGATGGTCAAAATGTCGTTTTGCCCAGCATGCTAACGATGCTGCCAGCTTGCCGCCTTTCTGTCATTTATAATAAAATATACACTGTAGATACTTACTCATCTTAGAAATCAGATAGAGCTGTTTTGTAAGATTCAAATATCAAAGTACAAAATGTTTAAGGCCAGGTGTGGCTGTTTAGTTAAAAAGATTGATTCCCAACCATGTCCCAAGTTCAATCCCACTACATGGTACCTTGAGCATGTGTCTTCTACCATAAACCTGACCCAACCAAAGCCCTGTGAGTGGATTTGTAAATGGAAACTAAAAGAAGCTCATCAAGTATATATATATATATATCTGTGTGTGTGTGTGTGTGTGTACCCTGGTCTTGACATCATGTGATGTTTGTAAATGAACATCGCTGTCACAGAAGCAATGTTGTTCATTTCCAGTCCTCTGTGTAAAAGCTTGTCTGGTCATTGGGAAATATTACCTTGCCTGGAAATAGGTGAGAGTTGACAACAGAAAGGGCATAGAAAATCTGGCTCAACAAATTCCATCTGACCCATGCAAGCATAGAAAAATTGACATTAGATGAAGATGAGTTAACATAATACTAGAAATATACTAGAAGAGTTATCACTATTAAAATTGCTGAAAACTAGTTTGGTACAACTTAGAGGCAAAAATAATGGTACAAAATTCCATAGATTAAAATACCTTTAGTATTAGTATAAATGAATGGGTTAACATCCAAATTTAGCAAAGGAACGTCACCGTTGCCGTAGTAGTCGTCATTGTTGTTGTTTTTTGATATTTCACATGACAAGCCAATCAATGACCAGACATGTTTTTTTATAGCAGACATAAACATTGACACTTCCATCTAAATGGTGACATTGTTTTATACTGAAGTACATAAGCAATGTCAAGACACAAATAGAAAGACAAACAAACACTCATACACAAGTGCATACATTTATATATAAATATATATATATTTATTATTGTTCAACAAGAATAGTATTGACAGTGACTTCAAAGTTTCATACAGCTAAGCCATCATTGAACTGTAATTACAGTCTGAGGATGGCTTAGCTGGCCAAAACTGCAAAGTCACTCAATATTATTCTTGTTAAAGAATAATAAATTTATACTGTACCAAAAGTATTGAGTAATCCTTCAATTTAATGTAAAATTGTTATTATAACATCATCATCATCCTACTTTAACATCTGTTTTCCATGCTGGCATAGGTTGGACAATTTGACCGGAGCTGGCAAGCCAGGGAGCTGCATCAGGTTCCAGTCTGATTTGGCTTGGTTTCTACGGTTGGATGCCCTTCCTAACACCAACTACATTACAGTGTGTGCTGGATGCTTCTAATGTGCCACCGGCACCGGACTCACGACGCTAGTGCTTTTACGTGACACCGTCACAGAGACCAGGAGCTGTTATTCAGACGGACATATAGACCAGGGACGGATGAGACATATCAACCGGGGGCAAGCAGACATATAGACCGGGGACAGACAGACATAGGGACCGGGGACAGATGGAAATAAGGACCGGAAACTGTTAGTCAGACAGACATACAGACCAGAGACGGATGAGACATATAGACCGGGGACGGACATTAGGACTGGGGACAGATGGACATATACAGAGTACATACATAGCCTAGTGGCCTATGTGCATGCACCTGGATCCTCTTCATAGAGCAGTAGTCCATGTGCATGTGCTCAAACCCCCTTCGTATTGGTGAGCGGTAGGAGAAATTTTCATACAGCGAGGTAGAGTGGGAACTCACATCTGAGAACATATTTTCACATTTCTTGCATAATATAGCAGAGACAAAAAGACAAGCTTAGACGAACAGACACAGACTTATATTAAACTGAGAATCGTATTTTGGCGCTTTGTATTGCCAGAAAAGGCTTTACTGCCCTTACCACACCAAAATAATTGAGAATCCTATTTTACATCTCTTTGGCACCTTGTATTGCTAGAAATGTCTTTGACTCGACGTGGCTGCTTCTTAGTGGCAGGCCTCTCAATGCAGCCGCCTTTTAGCAACAGGACTCTCGACTCAGCCACTTCTTACCAACAAGACTCTCGTCGCGGCCACTTCTTAGCAACAGGACTCTCGATGCGGCCACTTCTTAGCAACAGGACTCTCGATATATATATATTTGTTTATCCCTGTGATGGTTGTCCAAATTACTTTCATCTTTCCTTCTTTTTTTTCCTTCTTCCTAGTTTCTTCAGTCTTTTCTTCTTTTTTTCTATCTATTCCTTTTTCTCCCTTTATTCTCTATCTGTCTTCTCCCTCTCTTTCTCTCTTTCATTCTCCTCTTCTTTCTTGTTTCTCAGTCCATGTTTTCCTTACTCTGCCAGTAGCTTTCTTTCTATTTCCCCTTCAAAATACTTATAAAATGCCTCACCATCTACCCATCTCTTAACATAAGTTCTCTGTAACTTATAATCACCATCCTTTAACGTCTGTTTTGCATGCTGGCATGGGTTATATATATATATATATGTGTGTGTGTGTATGTGTGTGTATACATATATATATAAAGAGAGAGACACATGTACTTTCAGCTGGTCACCTGACATTCCAGTGTCGAAACTTCATCAAAGCTGACCCACGAAAGGATGTGTTGCTGGATGTTAGCAGTACAAGCTCAGAATCCAGTGATGATATTCAGGAGTTCATTTCACCACTTGTCCAACTCAGGCAGTTTGAACAGGAAAAGAAGGGTAGCAAGAAAAACCCCAAGAAGGACAAGAAATCTAAGAAAAGTAAAAAGAAAAGAAAAAAGTAAGTTAAAATGGCTGTATTTTGTTTTAAACTTTAAATAACAACTTATTTGAAACAACATTTCGTTTTATGTTGTTACTACCTGACTTGCTTCACATAGTGGTCCTCAGAAGCAATGTATAATCTATTGAAATGTGTGCTTTACACTTATATAATCCCCAATGCATAGTTTATTGAAATGTGTACTTATTGTATAATCTTTTGAAATATGTACTGTAATATAATCTGTTGAGGCCAGCTGTGTGTGTGGTGCACTGGTTGAGGCTGCCTGTGTGTGCGGTGCGTGTCTCCCTATGTTTGTATGTGTGTGTGTATGTATGAACATATATATATATATATATATATGTATATATGTATATGTATGCATGTGCATGCATATATATATATATTTATATATGTGTGTGTATTTGTATGTATACGCATATATCTATCTAAATGAGAGTATGCTCGGGTTTGTGTAAAAATTTTTTTTTTCTTTGCGTGTGTATATTCCTTATGTTTCTATAGGTATGTGCATGTGTGAGTATATATATGTATGTATGTATGTATGTATGTATATATATATATATATATACTTATGTGTATATACATATATATCTAACAGTATGGATCTACCTAAATGTGAGTATGCGCGGGTTTGTGAGAATATATTCTTTTGTGTGTGTATATCCCTTATGTTTCTATAGGTATGTGTGCGTGAGTGTATATTTATATATGAGTGTGTGTGTGTGTGTGTATATATATATAAGAATATCATGAAATTTAGAGATTCAGTTATACAGCGAGTCCGCAATCAAAAAACATTTCAAATATCATCACAATA
>JAOPUL010003388.1:30752310-30763399 GCA_027564515.1 Octopus rubescens | reverse complement strand
AAATCTCTTGCTAAGCTTGGGGTCACTCTCTTCATCTTTGTGCATCTCCCATGGATCCATTTCCCACATTTCCCACATATCATACACTATATTATCCTTACTTTGCATTAAAAGTTCATTACTACCTAATTTCGCAGATTATGGTTAATTTAAAGTTCTCAACCTAAAATCTAGGGAGTAGGGACCCAGATGTACAACATTGTCCTATTTAATCAAAAGGTAATGTAAGCAAGGGTTTATAGTATTACATAAACGGTTTAAAATATGTAAATCATCATCATCCTTTAAAATCTGTTTCCCATGCTGGCATGGGTTGGATGGTTTGACCAGAGCTGGTAAGCCGTGGGGCTGCACCAGGTTCCAGTTTGATTTGGCTTGATTTCTACGGCTGGATGCCCTTCCTAATGCCAACCACCTCACAGTGTGTGCTGAGTGCTTTTAACGTGCCACCAGCACAGGACTCTCAGCGCTAGTGCTTTTTATGTGGTACTGGCACACAGGCGATTGTTAGTCTGATGGATGAGACATATAGACCGAGGACGGACAGATATATGGACCATGGACAGACAGACATATAGGACAGAGGCCGCCTGACAAGACCAGGGACAGAGACATATAACCCAGGGGAAGCCTGATGTAAGACCAAGGAGGGGCAGACTGACATATAGACTGGGGGCAGATGGGCATTATAACCAAGTGGCATGTGTGCCCGCACCTGGGGTAGAGTGGGAAACTCGCATTTAAGGACATATTTTCACATTTCTAGCATAATATACCAGAGTTGAAATAAGACAAGCTTAGATGAACTCAACACAAACTTATCTTATATTGAGAACCGTGTATTTTACATCTCTGGCGCTGCCCGACTGAATCATGTGTGCTTAATACTATTGGTAATTTTCATACAGCGAGGTAGAGTGGGAACTTGTATTTAAGGGCATATTTCACATTTCTAGCATAACAATATAGCAGCACATTTCTAGCATAACAATATAGGAGAGACGAAATGGGACAGGCTTAGGTGAACAAGACACAAATTTATCCTATATTGAGAGCCGTGTATTTTGTATTTTACATCTCTTTGGTGCCTTGTATTTACCAGAGATGGCTTCAGAGTCTCGTATCTTCTGCCCTGCCATATCAAAATGCCAAACCCGACAGAACCATGAGTGCTCAACAGTATTGATAGTTTAATAATATTGATAGCTTTCATACGGTGAGGCAGAGATGAAATATGACAAGCTTAGACGAACAAACACAAACTTATCTTATATTGAGAACCGTGTATTTAACATCCCTTTGGCGCCTTGTATTTGCCAGAAATGCTTTGGAGTCTTGTGTCTGCACTACCATACCGAAATGCCAGTCTTGTGTCTGCCCTACAATACCAAAATGTCATGCACGACTGAATCACGTGTGTTAAATACTATTGATATTATTGATATACAGCAAGGTAGAGTGGGAAACTCACCTTTAGGACCGAATCACATGTGTTAAATAGAATTGATATACAGCAAGGTAGAGTAGGGAAACTCGCCTTTAGGACATATTTTCACATGTCTAGCATAGCAATATAGCAGAGATGAGGTAAGACAGGCTTAGACGAACAAAACACAAACCTATCTTTCCTTTGGCGCCTTGTATTTGCCAGAAATGGCTTCGGAGTCTCATGTCTACCCTACCATACCGAATTACGTGTGCTGAATAATATTAAACATCCTATGGCGATGTAGAGTGGAAAACGCGCTTTTAAGGATGCAGTAAAACTCTGGATGCAGCCGCTTCTTGCAACAAAACTCTCAACTGGCTTCTTTTTGCCACAAAACTCGATGCTGCCACTTCCACTTTTAGCATTGGCACTCTCGACACTGCCGTTCCTTGCAACAGAACTCTTGGCGCAGTGCTGCCTCAGCTTTTAGCGACAGCACTTGGGAAACTTGCTTTTAAGGATGCAGCAGGACTCTCAAAGCAGCTGCTTCTGGCAACAAAGCTCTCGACCGGCCGCTTCCTGCCACAAAACTCTTGACACAGCCACTTCTGCTTTTAGCATTGGCACTCTCGGCACTGCCGCTTCTTGCAACAGAACTCTCGGTGCAGCACTGCCTCAGCTTTTAGTGACAATACTTTTGCCTAACGGGCACAGGACTCTTGATGCAAACGGGTCTTCTTTAATACAGCAAGGTGCCAGGCATCATGGTCCCCCGTCATCTCATCTGAAAGGTTCAGTGTTCTGAGGTCGTCCTTCAGTACTTCGTCCCATGTCTTCCTGGGTCTCCCTCTTCCCCAGGTTCCATCCACTTTGAGTGAACGGCATTTCTTTATGGGACTATTGGCATCTATCCTCATCACATGACCAAACCAGTGCAGTCTTATCTCTTGCACACTGCTTCTAATTCTTCTTATGTCCAGCTTCTCTCTTAGCTCACTAACACTCTTTTGCACATGTATACTTATATTACACATCCAGCGAAGCATACTAGCATCATTTCTCTCTAGCCTTCGCATGTCCTCTATATTTAGAGCCCATGTCTCACTTGCATGTAGAATTGCCATTCAAATACATGCATCATGCAGTCTTCCTTTTACATGGAGAGAAAGGCCTTTCATTCCCAACAGAGGTAAGAGCTCTCTGAATTTTCTCCAACCTTTTCTTATTCTAGCAACTACACTATCTGTACATCCTCCCTCACTACTAATCTTGTCCCCATAGGTAGCAGAAATCATCCACTACCTCTAAAGAGCCCCCAGAGCATTTGATAGACTTAATTTCATGGGTATCTGCAGTTTTTATGGCTCCTGTGTGTCTTCCATATATGAACCCTCTTTTCCTTGATAATCTTCCTATTATTCCACTGCATCTCTTGTGTATCCATAGCTTACACTGAGTACACCATATGGAATTCTTGCCTATTCCTTTCCTACAGATCGAGCATGGCCACTTATCTGAAGTAGGTAGAGTCCTGCCTTGTTTACTAGGCCCTTAGTCTTTGCTAAGTTAACCTTAAGGCCTTTAGATTCCAGGTTTTGCTTTCACACTTGGAATTTCCTTTTTAGCTCTACTATAGAATCTCCCATGATGGTAAGATCATCTGCACATAGTAATTCCCAAGGGAAGTCTGTCTTGAAATCCTCTGTTATGGCCTGGAGGATAATGATGATGAGTAGAGGTGGACCCTTACCTGTACACCAAATTCTTTGTTGTACTCGTGGTTAACTCTCACCTTACTGACCGTGCCCCTGTACATGGCCTGTACCGCTTTCACCAGCCATTCATCTACTCCTAGCCGCCTTAGAGCCCACCAAATCACACAGCGAGGTACTCTATCAGAGACTTTCTCAAGATCAACAAATGCCATGTATAAAGGTTTATTCTTGGCTAGGTACTTCTCTTAAAGTTGCCTGACTATGAATATGGCATCAGTGATGCTTCCTCCTGAGGCAAAGCCAAAATGTATTTCATCTACTCTAATTCTACCCTTGATTAATCTGGCTATAACCCTCTCTGTAATTTTCATTACCTGGTCCAGAAGTTTGATGCCTCTATAATTGTTTCTATCTAAGGCTTACTCTTGTAATAGCTAACTATAACGCTGCTGCACCAGTCACTGGGTATCACAACTTTCTGAATAACCTGATTAACTATGCGGGTGACCAGCATATATCCTACCTTACCGGATATTTTGAGCATCTCAGCAGTGATTCCAGATGGGCCGGTGGCTTTTCCAGTTTTCATATCTTTAATTGCCTTGTCTATCATACTGCAGTGTACTAGTATAGCTGGTCCCTCTGTTGGGTTCACGTCCGGGAAACTCCCTTCATTCCATTCATTTTCCACATTCAATAGCTTTGCATAGTAACTCTTCTACACTTCTTTCTTGTCTGCATCACTAAGTGCAAACCTACCATTATTCATCCACACACATTTTTCTTCGACAATATCTCTATTCTCTCTGACACACTGTCTCACAATCCAGAAAACCTCGAGTCTCTGATCTTCACGCTGCAGTACCTTGGCGAACCTCTTCCTTTCTGCTTCTGACTTGCTGTATACACCCAATGCCTAGCTTCACTTTTAGCTTTCTGATATGATTCTTTGTTGCCCCTTTTTTTCCACTTTTCCAAACTTGTCTCTTCTCTCTTATGGCCCCATCTACGTCACTGTTCCACTACCATGTCACCCTTGGTCTGGCCGAGGTGTTGTCCCACCTGCAGACTTAGTCTGTCACCCTTAGCAGATTGTCCTGTAAGAACTTCCAATTGCTCTCTACATCATACCTGTCTATCTCTTCCTCCTTCTCATCGAAGGCTTCATTAAGAACATTCTTAAACCTTTGCCTATTTGGTAGATCCTTTAGCTTCCACACCCTCCTTTTCCATATCAGCTTGCGTTTCCGAATCCTTCTGCCCCTACGTCTGAAGTCACTAGCCTGTGTTGTGTTGTACATTCTTCCCCTGGGAAGGATTTTGCATTTAGTAGCATACGCCTGTCCCTGTGTCTGATGAGGATATAGTCGATCTGGCTGGTGTGCACCCCAGATTGATAAGTGATCAGATGGTTGTCGGGTTTCCTGTAGTTGGTGTTGCAGGCCAGTAAGCCATGAGCATCACAAAACTCCAGCAGCCTTGTCCCCTCCTCATTTCTGAAGCCAAAGCCGTAACCTCCATGCACACCCTGGAAACCATCAGTGTCTTCCGACATGTCCGTTGAAGTCCGCCACCACAATGAGTACATCGTTGTCTTTTGTCGTCAAGGTAGTCCTCAGAATGGATTCATAAAAGTGGTCCTTCTGGGTATCTGCAAATCCGGTATGGGGAGCATATGCAGAGATAATCTGTTATATTAAACAAGGTTAATCTTAGCTTAATAATCCTATCAGATACCCTTTCTACCTTAATCACCTTGTCCACCCATTTCTCTGCTAGTAGAATACCTACACCACCTAGACTGTCATTATTGCCTATCCAGAAAACATTTGTCTCTTGCCCGTAAGCAGTCTGGCTGAGGCTCCCTGCCAACAAACCTCTTGTACACAGCATACTTCTACCTGTCTCCACTCAAGCATTTCAACTATCTCTCCAGACTCACCTTTCATTGTGTCAACATTGTTAGTGGCAGCTCTGAGCTTGTAGAACTGGGAAGAAGGTTGGGAAGCAGTGTTCAGTTTCTGGAAATAAAAAGATCTATGGGGTCACCTGCCTGAAGGCAGTGGGTGCTTCTGCTTAGTGTGAAAAATAATGTTACAATTGCAGTTTCAATTTCCTTCAGACCTCAGAGCCTTCGCAGGCATATACACAAGTCCATACCCATAGACATGTTATATGTGCATGATCCAATATTGTGCCTAGATACATATCCATGAGTGGGGGATGTATATGCTCATGGGTGGGGACATGATACAATATAATGCCTGGGTATATGTCCACAGGTGGGGATGTATATGCTCATGGATGGAGAGGTACAGACATACATGGTCAGGTGATAGCCAGATAGTTATGCATAAACAGGCGATATGCGCAATTGCTAGAAACACCTCTGTAGCGGGGGAGAATGTGGCATTCCTAATCAAGTGCCATCCGCTTGCCCCTTCACAGACGGTGTGAAACAGATATACACACATACATACCCACCTAAGCAGGTGGCCTTCTCAGAGGGTGAGAAACTAATACATACATAGGCAAGCGGGCCGAGCACATGCGTTTGGACCACCTTCTCTTGGGTGGTGGTGAGGGGCAGGGGTGTATCCATGCATCGTGCGACAAAATATTTCCCCGGAGCGCTTAAAGTTGTTTAAGTTTTAGCGAGAGAGAAAGGACCGAAGAAATTAAATTCTAAATTATTAGAACAGTTATGTAAACAAACTTACATTTTGATGCGTTGAAGTGAATAGAAATCAACAAAGGAAATTGTTCTCCAACGCAGTGTAGCCATGAAAACGACAGTGAAATGGGTATCACCGTATAAAGATGGAAAAAGATGCCAGCAAGCAGCCACTGGAAACGAACCAGCGTCTCTCAACTCCAGTGGCCACTTGCTGGCATCTTTTTCCATCTTTATAGGGTGATACCCATTTCACTGTCGTTTTCATGGCTACACTGTGTTGGAGAACAATTTCCTTTGTTGATTTCTAAATTATTATAATTCATATTGAAGAAGAAAAACTGAAGGTTAGGGTCTGAAGGGAATACTTTAGCAAAGATAATCACATATTTTAAGGGTGTTGATAACTCCATCTTTCATTTTGGTCTTAAGATAACTCTATTTTTTTAGCTTGTTTCTCTGCGATCTGCTGTCTCAAAATCAGCTATCTTTTCTTTTCACCTTCAGGGCTTGAGTCCTGTATATGTATGTGTATGTATATATGTATATGTGTACATATGTATGTATATATGTATATGTGTACATATACATATGTGTGTATATATGTATACATATGTATGTGTTTGTGTATATATATATATCATCATCATCATCCTTTAACATCCGTTTTCCATGCAAGCATATATATATATATATATATTGTCACTAGAAACTATATACAATGAAATACACTTTAGCAGTTGTGGTTAACTGAATGCAATGTGTCTTAAGCCCTGGTAATATAATATCTTCTGGGTTGACAAGAGTCAGAATATGAATAACATTAATGAATAACATTAAGACAAGTTATAGTTGACCGCACTGCAACATTTATTCAGACGCTAAAGTTAAATATAGCAACTGGTATAACATGAATAAATCTGTCAGGTTAATATATTAGTTTTCAAGTGCTTCTTGAAGTTGAAGATAACGTTGGAAAAATGCGAAGCATGGCGTCAAGGATTCCTGCTACAATTCTCTCCTCACTGAAGCTGCAAAGTGGAATAAAACTACTCTCTTGTTGCAACTCGCCTCTCTAAGGAATTAGGGGGAAAATCCTCCCTTAAATAGTTGATGTTGGGACGCTTGGCTAGTCTATCACGTTAAGGGGTGGACAACCTGCATAAAGCTAAATGGACTGGACCATCATGAAATGAGCCAAAATGGGTATCCAAAAGTAAAGAAGCAAAATGTGGATACCTAAAGGTAAAGAGCAAACATGCTTCTGCTGCAACACAAACAGAATATAAGTAATGAAACCTAGAAGTTAATTATAAGGCAGCTATTTTTAATACAGAAATTTTCAATTGTAAAGTTGGGTTTAGTTGTAATATTTGGTAAAAAATTGTAACCCATGTGCAAAAAGTCTCCATCAAATTGATTGTGTGGTTATTTATCAAAACAAGTTTAACCCTTTTGATACCAACCTGCCTTAGACTGCTCCTGGTTCTCTGATACAAACTTCCTGTTTTAAAAGGATCTACGTTGAAACCTTTCATCAAAATTCTGTGTTAATTTGTTCCAAATAACAACAATATTATTTTACTAAATTCGTCATTATTTTCCTAATTAATTGGAACAAACAAAAAGTATTTTGACAAAAATATGCTAACAAAAGGGTTAAATCATTCTTCAATAACTGTATTAGTCATTAGACTAACTCAATAATGGAAATGTTTCTTTTGTTTCAGAACATATTTCAGTAATTCTGCCAGATGCAGTCATGATTCTTTTGGCAGAAGTAATAGTTGACTGGTTAAAGCATGCTTTCATCAGTAAGTTCAATGAAATCTCTAAGGAGGTGAGTGTTTATAAATAAAACTATATCATTCTAATAGATTCTTTTTAACTGGTTCTTGATTGAAGATCAGTTTTATGAATGTAAAGTACTGTCTATACTAAAAGTGTTATGACTTTCAACCAATTATTTCTTTAATCTCCTGAAATGTTTATATTAAACAACTTTATTGTGCAAGTAGATTACATTGACTCAAAATCAATTAATTGAGACATAAGGTGTCACGCAAAAAGCATTGGTGTGGGTGCTGGTGTCACATAAAAAAGCACTGGTGCTGGTGCCACGCAAAAGCACTGGTGCTGGTGTCATGCAAAAAGCACTGGTGCTGGTGCCACGCAAAAAGCACTGGTACTGGTGCCACGTAAAAAGCACTGGTGCTGGTGCCCAGTACACTCTCTAGAATGGTTGGTGTTAGGAAGGGCATCTAGCCATAGAAACTAAACCAAAACAGACTATGGAACCTGGTGCAGCCCCTCACCTTGCCAGTTCCTGTCAAGCCGTCCAACCCATACCAGCATGGAAAATAGACATTAAATGTTGATGATGATGATGATGATAAGCTTTAAGATGGAATTGTGCATATTCTATGTTCAATTAAGAATTGTTGCTTTTTTTCTTTGGAAAACTCTAATTATGGAAAAGGAATGAAATATTTCTAAATTGCTAGGCTGTAAGGCCATCAGTTGAAGAATCAGTGGATCATATCATGTTAAAGGTATGCAACATATTTACCATCAGGACAATTCTCTGAACAGCCAACTCCATCAAGCTGTTTAAACAGATATATCACTGTAAAACTGACAAGAGTTTTGTTGGTTTATAGTTCCGAGTCCAACTTCTCTTGTAGGTATAACTTAGAGATGGATTTGAGCTAACACAAGGGACTCTGTGCGGCTAAATCTCTCTCAAATTACACCTTACCATGATGGTTAAGAAAAGAAAAGGAAAGACACAATAGATAATATAGTCCTTGATACACTATACTTGAAGGGAAGACAAATGGTCATAAGTGCAGTATCTTCATCAACGTTGGTATGAGACAAAGCAATTTGGAGAGTGATGAGTTCTGCCAAACTAACTAGCCCAAGATATGCTTCAGATATAGCAATTGTTCAATAGGGTCCCAATAATTTTTGGGGACTCGTTATACAAGAATAATAGCAACAAAGCTAAATCTATAAATTTTATAGTATAAAACAATTGTTTGTAATGTTAATGAGCATTAGTAATTCACCCAACTTTTGTTTCAATACAAAATTTTACAAACTTAAATTAAAATGTATGATGGAGTGTATCAGAAATATGAAAGTGAAGATGGAAAACTATGCCACCAAGTAGAAAGAAATGGGCTACTTTCAATGGAATTTCAATATGGATTTGAAAAGTATGGGTGATTTGACCACTGAATTTAAAGAACTTAGATACAATATTGACCATTCCTTACGAATGAAATATAGTCATAGGTTGGTTATAAAGTACTGAGGTAATCTAAAAAAGATTTAGACTTGCCTGGTTTGTTCATTTATAAGCCTTCCTGGGGTTTTAGTAACAGAATTAAAGGTAGGGATATGCTGTTAGGTGAAGGTATGTGGCCTAGTGGTTATGGTGTTACACTCATAATCACAAGATCGCGACTTTGATTCCCAGATCAGGCGGCAATTGTGTTTTTGAGTAAAACCCTTCATTTCCTGTTGCTCCAGTCCACTCAGCTGTAAATGAGTAACTCTTCCGTAGACTGGCTTCCCATTCTAAGGGAATGTTGTGATTTCAATCACTTATATGACATGGAAACTGGGTAACCAGCCCTGTGAATCCCAGGACTTAAGACAGTGATGTCTGGGGAGTTGATGATGATGATGATATGTTGTCAGTAATTTTTTATGATTGGATCATGTCTACAGCAAGGCCTGGACTCAGCACTACAAGCTAACTCATCAGTTTTACAATGCTGCCACTTCCAACATGGTTTATAGATTGAGCCATTCAGAGTGGTTTTCACTTAGCACATAACACAATCTGTATTCATTGGTTGGCAATAACCTTTTAACTAGGCCAGCTAGTTTAAATCCAATAGAAAGAAACTATAATTTATTCTACCACTCCTAGAGGCGTGAAAAATAAATACACTCCTATATTAGATGATTGTGAAACCATAAGACATTAAATAAGATACAGTAAAACAGCAAGTCTGACAAGAAGAACTTAAAAAAGGTTATGACATTGTTGTTTTTTCTCTTCAAAATAACTAATATAAAATAACATATGTACCATTTTTATAATCTTTCTCCTGAAATAAGCATGAAACCTTAAAAAAAGTAGGACTTAGTGACATAGCTAAAATGGAGTCTGGATTCACAACCTTTAACACAAAGCACTCTGTATTCACTGAAATATTATTGTTGCCATGCTGCAGGAGTGCACGTATTTGATTGACCAATACCAGGTAGCAACCTTTCAAAGCATCATATCACTGCAGTTGTTGAGCATAAAGATTAGTGTTCGCAGCATGATCGTTTGGGACAAGCTCAAAGTGCAACACCCCCCTCAAAGTTCCACCAAACACATATGACCTTCTGTTCAAACCGCCCTTGTATAATAACAGGTTCTGAAGCCTGGCTGGAACAAAGCCACTGATTTCTCTTATTAGGATTATAAAAACAGGTATCTCGAGGATTTGCCAGCAGTTGTTTGCAAGTGTTCACACATTGAGCTTGGTCATTGGTCAGTTCATGAGGAGCTTCTCAACAGCATCTGTTCACAAGGCTAAGCTTATGGAGGTGTCGATTGATGATGCTTTGTGAAGAACCAAATTCTGCCGACAATGTATGTATGAGGGCTTGTGCTTGGCTGTGATTCAACTATTTCATGCAAAGCCTCATCTTCCTCAACAGAAGGTCTCCCTGACCTTGGTTTGTCTTCAAGGCTGGTGTCACCTTCCTTGAACCGTTTGAACCAGTTTTGTGCCACATGTTTGTTGACAGTTCCTGGGCCTTTCACATCATTAATTTCTTTTGCCACTGCCCTTGCACTCAGACATTTTTACCACAGGTAGCATAAAATGGCACTAAATGTAATTTTTTCACCACTTATTCTCAAAGCTATAACAGAGAATAACAACTAATGTTTATATGTTATATACGAAAATAAAGAATAAACAATTCAGCAACAATTGGCAAACACGTATCAAATGAAGGATATAACATGGAGATACAAGTTGCAAAATCATCATCAGTAAAAATCCCCAAAAGACTTTGACTCAACCTGGTACTAGCCATAAAACAACTTGCACAGACACTAGTTCCACAGCCATTTAATGAGAAGAAAAAGAATTATTTATATATGCATAACTTTCTGGTTTAGAAGTTTGTTTCCCAACCATGTCATGTGGTTTAGGTTCAGGGACACTATGGGCAAGTGTTTTCTACTATAGCCTT
>JAOPUL010003388.1:30707560-30717626 GCA_027564515.1 Octopus rubescens | reverse complement strand
CCCAAGATGCCACGCAGTGGGATTGAACCCAGAACCATGTGGTTGGGAAGCAAGCTTCTTACCACACAGCTACGCCGTGCCTATATATATGTGTGTGTGTATAAATATACACATAATACATACACACAGCCAAATCATGTTAATCTGTTGAACAGAGCTGTTAATTGATCTCATTGTACCAAAGGTGAGAACTTGGAACTTGTGTAGGTTACAAAGCATTTTAATGATCCAAAATCTAGTGCACCTTGGAATAATTACACTTATTGTGGAGTTTGGAAGTGTAGCTTCGAACTACACTTCGAAGTTCCACAGAGGACTAGCTTTCAGCAAATATCAATTTATGTCCTAAGTTTCAAAATTCCCTGAGACTCACACACACCATGGACATTTTGCTGTTGTTGTTGTTGCTTAGACCTTGGTCAAGCAACATTATCAGACTGTGAATCCTTTAGCTTTTATTTGTTTCAGTCATTGGACTGCGGCCATGCTCGAGCACTAATTTATAGGGTTTAGTCGAACAAATTCACCTCCCCCCCTTCAGTAGTTTTTTAAAAGCCTGGTACTTATTCCTTTGGTTTCTTTTGCCGAACCACTAAGTTACGGGAATGTAAACAAACTAACACCGGTTGTCAAGCAGCGGTGGGGAACAAAGACAAAGATACGCACGCACTTCTTTGTTTCCGTTAACTAAATCCACTTACAAGGCTTTAGACGGGCCGGGCTATAGTAGAAGACACTTGGCGAAGGTGCCACACAGCGGGGCTGAATCCAAGGTCACATGGTTGGGAAGCAAGCTTCTTAACCACATAGCCACGCTTGTATCTAGAACCTCATTATCCAATGTGTTCCCTTCTAATACGGTAGGTGTGATTTGAGGGAGATTTGACTGCTATTTCTTGCCGCTCGAGTGACAGCGTAGCGTCTGTGTTGTTGGCTCGTTGAAAAAGAGAGGGATCGTTGTTGCTTAGCAACAGGTTTAGCCTGATGGAGAAGGCCTATGATTAAAGGCTTCCAACCGTGATCATCCCGTTTTTTTTTTAAAAACTGTTATTTCGTCTAATGTGTTCTTAGTGTGTGATTTGAAAATTTGGCAAGTATTTCTAGCAGATCGAGCGATCGTATAAAGAAAGGTTCCCTCGTTGACTGGAAGGGCCTGAAGTAGAGGTAAATAAAGTACGGGGTGAGGGAGGGGGAGAAGAGGAGGATCCAGATCTGTGTGAACTAGAAGCAGAACTCATCCAGCAAGACAGGCCAAAAATACACAGATATTGTATTGTACAGCTTCTGCAACTCATCAAAACATGATGGATGAAACGAAGCATTAAGTTGCTAGTTTGAATTTAGCTAGACGTTATAAGATTATCGTAATCCAGAGATCTAATTCAGTTTTCTGTATTACTAAATATTTCATATGGTAATTCATAATAATCAACGTGTCAATCAAGCCCAATGTTTTTCTGCTTCTCTCTCGCTAATAGCAATGAATCAAATATCTTTCTTAACGATGCCGGTATCTTTTACGTAACACTATTTTCATAATGGTTGCTGCGTTAGTTGTACAGTTCCCTCCAAGTGACGTCACAACTGAAAAAGAAGGTGGAGAACAAATCACGTCAGGAAGGGAAGTAGCCAATTAAAAAGCGTGCTAATGAGAAAGAGAGAGGCAACCGGAGAGAGCGAAAGAGACACAGAGAGAGCGAGAGAAATGTATGGAGGGAAGGGATGCTATAAGGACTATGACTGCAATGAGACGAAGAGGGAGAAATGAATAAGAAGGAGTGGTCGTGACTGTGTAAGAGCGGGAAGTCGATATAGAAATATATTTGGCTATTATTTTTTTCTGTCGGTATTTGCAATATGCTTAGTCGGTGCGTTACCGTTTTTATGTTGCTGTTATTATTTTAGTGGATACACCCTTCGGCAAGTTTTGTTTTAGCAATCTAAAGCCACGATTTGGATATTCATTTTTATTATAATCGACGATTTTGATATTTTAAAGTTCGCCTGACATGTTCTATAGTTGGATGTACCCCATTTGTAACCAATATTGTCCAATATGAAGTAAGTTATCGATTTTTTTTATTGATGTTATGATTATATTTCTATTGTACAATTTTGAAAAGTATATTTGAAATTTATAGGATATAAAAAAAATATCGTCCATCGTTTTTACTGAAAGCATTTTTATATGACGTGAAAGGCTTCCTTCAATAAGCCACGTGTTAACCTCATCAAAAGTGCAGTCTATTCTGATCAGTAAAATAAATTAAAAAAAGTAATTGTTTTTCATGTATTGGTATAAACCGAAATAATGCCTATATTGGTTTTGAAAGTAGTCTTCAGCAGATTTATGGATTTTTTTCTTATTCACATGCACACGTGTGTATATGTGTGATTCACCTACGTCTTTGATACGCACATGTATGCAGTGGCCACAAAATGGGGATCTGTTTTCGTTTCGTAAACTATTGAATTTTGACCCCCCTCTTTATGATTTCTCTCGATACTTCTCCATTTTTATTTAAGCTTAAATTTTTATAAAATTAAATTCTTTATGTTCATTTCAGTTTGTTTATTGGCATTAATCAATTTTTAGATGCACTCTCTCTGCAACTAGAACTTGTTAAAACGATCTCTTAGATCTTGTGCATCTTGATAACTGGTTTTCAACGTCACAATAGAAGGGAGGAGAGTTGGCATTATATTATTCCACATGGCATTTTAACGACTTCTAAATTAGGCTTCTCTACTTTTATACTTTCATTAAAATTTTAATGTTTTCGAAATAAACTAAAGTTTATTTGGTAGATATAATAGAACTTACAATTATAAATATCTTATGACACGTGTAAAATAAAGAGCCATGGTCGTTATTTTGAAATGATCTTATCCCATCATTCCGTTCCTTTGCTATTTAAATAAAGTATTTTAACTATTTTTTTCTGACGAGGTTGCTCTATGTGGTGTATTAAACAATTTAAGATTTATTTTTTAAATACCGACAAATGATATTCCTTTGAAATTATCTCATTTATCATGGTAAGCTTTTTAGTCGCAATTCACGTGGGTATATTTCATAAGTCCTGCATGAATTGACTAAACATGGTATGTTATATCCACTCGTGGCTTTTGGAAATAAATGCACTGTAAAATGAAAATTTTATTAGCAAATATTTTAAAACAATAATTCTATACACTCACTGAACTCCTTTATATAGTAATGTTTTTCTTTTCCCCTTCTTTTCGGCAACCCGGTTCTCGCTAATCGGTTGCTTACCGGCAACATGAATCCCTAGATATATCATATTTCTTCCGTATTTGCAGTCCTTAAAAAGATCATCAAACGTTTGACGATCTTTTGAGAAAATGAGACTTATCAATGTTATTAAAATGTTTTCGCAACCAAAATATATATTTGGTGTCCTTACATAGACTAAAATCTACGTTGATCACAGCTTACGACCAAATCGCAGTCCTAAATATATATTGATTTATAATGATATAGAATTTACATTTAACATCATTACATTTTATTGCTTAGGTTTTCGCATTATATATATTTTTAATTCAACTGTATTTAGGTCTATAAATTGTTAAAGACTTGATAAGAAATGTTTACATGAACTTTTTCATATGTACCTTAATCTTTTGAATTGAACAGTTTTAAACAATTGAACTTTCAACGTTAAGACGATAAAATAAATAACTCTACTATTTTCAACGTTACAGATTGTAATATAAAGAATTATAAACCATAGTTGATGGCCAATGAATGACCATATAGGTTTTAACTGAAATAACTTTTCCTCGGAACATTTTTCAAATAATTTGGGATTTTATATTTTTATAATTCTTTTCTAATAGATTCTCTTTACCCCCGCCCCACTTTTATAAATAAACAACACTTGCATGGTTTTTATTAATTGGGCCAAAGTGATCCTTTGTTTTAAAAAGGTTCGGTCCTATACAACTTCAGTTATTTCAGAGATGTTTTAGAGCTCTCGTCCTGTATAAAAATCTAAGACGTTCTTTCTAATTCACTGGGATAAATTATTGTCCTTGCAATACTTTAAATGGCCATGTGAAATCCTAAGTTCTTTCTGGATAGAAATCAGATTAAGACGAAATTTCAAAGCAATTTTCTGCACCAATTTTTAATTACTAACATTAGATAAAATTATTAATATTTATTATTGATTACATTTCATAACATTGCATTCTTTTTCTATTGTGGCTGATTTTGTTTCTTTTGTTTTTTCAGAAATAACAGCAGTAATCTTCATGACAGTAAGTAGTCATAATATCTTCAGCAGCAAGCAACCTGTCGCCTAGTCTGTTATCGTTTTTTGCTCACAGGTCATTCAACCGGACAGTGGACATGTTGCTTTCTTTCTTCCTTCACCTCGTCTCACAACACACTTTCTTTGGAATTTATTTTTAGTACCGGTCGCCGTTACCAAGGACTTTAGTCTTTGATTTCATTTATATCACATAAGAGGCAAATAAACTGTTAATTCCAGGTCTCTTAAAGTAAATAGCAATTTCTTTCTCTCTCAGAACATGGAAGTCATTCATTACTAGCAAGAGATTTCAACTCTCTTAACCAAAATTATCCTGTGATAATTTGTTTTACAGATTCTTATAAAACCAGTTTGTTTTCAATCCTCTCTCCTTGCCTCCTCCTCCTACTTTTTCACTGCTTTATTTTAAATCTGGCTTTGGAGTTTAAGCCTTGCAAACATTAGTTCCATTGTGCTTATTCAAATCTGGCTTTGAGTTTAAGCTTTGCGAACATTTAATTTATAGTTCTACTTGGCCTCCATCTACTATCTAGGCGGACGTAAATTAGAAACTGTTGTTTTATGTAGTAGGCCTAGTAACTCCAGTAATTGGTCTTGGATGTGAAATAGCTGACGGAAATGAGTAACTGGTTTTTAGTAGCAACTGCTAAAGTGTTGTGGGAAGATGGCTACTGACTGCTGTAGTATATAAAGGATTAATTACACCAGGGCGACCCTAGACAGGCGATCGCACTTTACGGGCATTGAAACTTGTACAAAAGAGGGCATGGTGTAGCGTTACTGGTTAAATTATTCAAATGTAAAATATTATGTGGACAGTCATAAGAGAGGTTGTGAGGATTTCCGAACTAATCTGCTGCATTAAAAAAAAAATTATGTATATACTAAAATGTCAAAACTTGTGATGCTATTAATAAAATAAAAACAACCTTTCAATGTGTGTGTATGCACACACATATACACAGTATATATATATATATATATATGAGAAAGAGAGAGATTTCTTCTATCTAGCTAAGAATTCTTTCAGGAACTATGTTTGATAGTAAAAATTGAATACTAAATATATTAAATTGCTTTATTTGAGAAATTTTTGGTTTACTATTCTTTATATCTACATCCTCTTTTTGTGGATTCACTGTAGTATTTTTCCCCACAAATTAGCTGGAGTCAAGAGATCTTGGTAAAATTATTTGCCCAGTGTAGTTTTCCGTTGAAGCTATTTGCATGCCAAGAGGAAAGAATGTGAAATCAACAGAACCATATGTCTGAGTGTCTCTGTGCAGTGATGCCGGCTTTCATCAGTGACGCACGTGCGCCTGGTAACGATCATCATCGCTGTGCGTCATCCTCGTTGATAAATTTATTTTCTATGGAGCCTTTATTTTTTTTCTCGTTCTGTAATTGAAAATTGTTACCGTGTTCTACATTCTTTTGTTTTGTCTCTTGTCAGCTGATCGTCAATTATTTATTTCGCTTTCCCCCCTTTTGTACTGCAAATGGGCGATATATGAACCGAATTTGTATTTGGTCTTTGTATCAGATTGCAATTTGTCAAAGGCAATTTATTAAAATATTTCTTTTATAATATATTTGCTGATGATTTTGCCTGTCAAGTTTTATTTTAAAGACAATATAGGTCATACACGTGGCATTTTAATACATGCATATGGTAGATATTTTAAATCAAGCAGATATGGTCGAATAGTCATAATTTATTGCTTGCTGCGGTTTTTCAGGCGGATCAGTAATGCGTTGTACAGTTTAATTGTTTAATCGATAGAATTGCTTGTCAAATATACTTTTAAGAAGTGATACAAATATGTAGTTTTTTTTTTTGTAATTATTCACGAAGCTAAAAAGAAACATCTGTTGGGTTTTCTTTGTTTAATGTCATAGCAAAAAAAATTTTTTTTGTTCACTAACGGCGAAGTTTAAAACGGGATTCATCACATGGTAAAAGAAGTCGTAGGAAATTGTATGATAAAGGTTATTTAAACGTTTGTACTCGTATTTGACTGGACCATTTTCAAGTGGACTGATTGATATAAAATTGTGTGAACAGCTTTGTTTAGATAAGATAAAATAGGCATAACTTAGGGAGTGTATACCCCCCACCCGACGTCGTTTTTCATCATAACTTTCTTGAAGATATGTTTTTATCGAAATTTTTCTGGGATACATTTAGATAATATGGGAAGGGAGAAAATTTTTTTTTTTTTTTGTTTGGTACACCGGACTTTTTGTCAAATGCATATTTTTCAAAGAACTTTTCTAGAGGTACATTTTTGATGCTATAGATTACGATTTTTTTTTCTATTTGTATGAAGGCTCTACATTCTCGAAAAATTAAAATATAAAAATATACATTAAAAGTCCATTGTGGGGATGGGAAGACCTCCCCACCCCTATTTATTTCTTTTCAATTTTTTTCTCGTCGTATCGTAATCTGCACCATTTAAAATGTATCTCTGGAAATTTTTATTTAAAAATATGCATTTTAAAGAACGTTGCAGGAAAACAATGTCAGTGGGAGAGAACACACACACACACACACTAGTTTAACGCCTGTTTATTTCATGCTGACTGGAGTTATGCGGATGGATGAAACAATGCACTCGGGCGCGCGTAAAAGCGTGCGTGCTTATTTCTGTTTTACTAATAAATTTGTTTTCCCTTCTTGCTAACAGCTTTTGGAAATTTTTTTTAAAGAAGTATTCTTCGATATTTTTTTGTTTTGCTCAATGTCCTGTACATGAATTTACTAGCAACTTAAGTAATCGTCTGAGGAAACACTCGTATTGTTTTGCCGCTACTGTATTTATTTATTCCATATTAATTGATCTTTCATGGTCGTATTGCGGTGGTGAAATTTAGGCAAATTATACAAGTCTAGTCTAGATTGTTTTCATAGACTACCACATTGTTTTGATTTTTTTAGATCAGATCAAACCGGTTTTCACAAAGTAAATATACTGGCGTCAATTCAATTGATGAGTCCTTCATCCTTCACGAGAGGCTGAGAGAAAAGGAGAGAGAATATCTAGTGTTCAAAATGATAAATCCTTATTACTTTTTTTTTATAGACTCTTCGATATTGTTTCCAGGCTTCTTTCAATTTTCTGTCTACCAAATCCAGAGCTATAGCAGAAAACACTTGACCCAGGGTGCCATGCAGTGGGACTGATCCTGAAACCACGTGGTGGATTTTGGTAGACAAACTGAAAGGTGTTTATCGTGCGTGCGTGTATCGCCGAAAACACACATGATGAGCTTATTCCAGTTTCCGTCTATCAAATTCACTGGCTTTTGGTCAGTTGTCCCTGGGTTTTAGATGACGCTTGCTCAAGTTAATCAAGCGATTGGATTGAACCCAAAGCCAAGTGTTTGTGTCACTGTCATATAGTGTCATCCATTTCTTATGTTTCTGCGAAAACAGGTCTGGCCATTGGGAAATATTACTTTGCTTAGAAACAGGTGAGGGCTGGCACCTCAAAGACAGCCAGCTGTAGAAAGTCTTTCTGAATCTCTGTCTGGCCCAAGCAAGCATGGAACAGTAGACATTAAAACAATAATTACGTTACACTTGGGTTAAGTGGTGGTGGGGGCATAGCCTTATCTTTAGGCTATGTAAACTCGGCGACAATGCCATATCATATGCATTATTCTAATCTTAGTTTATGTAATTTACAATAGTTTCACGACCTGCTTGATTATCTTAAACAGAACTATGAACGTTGTAGTAATAGCTTTTGCAGTGGTGTTATGAAATCGTAGTCTTTACTACGCCTTCAACTAATATTTATAGGTTGCTCTCAATGCTACATTAATGTAATTATATCTCCATTGTATTCAAATGCCAGTAACAAGTGATAAACAAAGGGATGAATGATAAAATTAAAAAAAAAAACAATCTGAAATTAAAATGGTCAAATGCTACTAAAACTGATCTTTTTTTTTTTTTATCTCCCGGACTACATTATCTATGTCTTCTTGGTTCTGTTCCCTCGTTGGCTTGAATAAGTGGTAGTTTTTTAACATGTTCACCGAGAACATCATAGTTATTGAATTAAAGGAATAACATTCAGACTTATGTAATATAGAAATGATTGTTTTATGAATTTGGAAATATATATTTTTTAAATCTATGAATAATTGTACAAGCAAGCTTTTTCGAGAAGGTCATGAGAGAATAAATGTAGGTTGGCTTGACCACGTGTACGCAATTTAGTTTAGATATATGTTCCGGCTTAAACGTCCTGTCTTCTCTTGAAAAATCTGCTGATTTAGATTAGAATAGAATGGCATGTAAAGGCAGTTAGAATAAAGTAACAGTTTGTTAGTAACTTTATCGTTTTTGTTTTTCTCGATATTATGCATGTATCTAGTATCTTACAATTTTTAAAAAGTAATCTTAGGTGTGCGTATATATATGGATCGTTTAGTTTTTACTATTTATAAACTTTTGTAACTTTTGGTTATTAAGAATGTTTGAGTTTTAAAGATTATTTCCTCACATGCATAGTAACACTGCTATTTCAGCTGTATTTAGTTCAGTCAAGTCTCTTAATTCATGAAGAGATAAAGCACTGAATGTTTGATTACTACTCTTCCTTAGACTTTTTTAAGTCGCAATAAGCCAGTAGTATTAAGACCTTCTGATTTAAGATGTTAAATACAATTTATGACTTCAAACTTTATTCCACTGTCTGTGTTTAGGATGAATATCACTCCCGTGTTACATTATAACTTTTAGCCCATAGCTGTTTATAACTGCATTAATTACAAACTAGTATAATTAAACAAAAAAATTAGTAGGATTCTGTAAAGTATTGTTTGTCAAACTAAAATGTTTACTTTTAGTATTTTTATAGTTTACGTTTATCTGTTGAATAACAAAAAACTTTTATTCCAGGTGTTGTCATTGAAGCCACATCTTATAGCAAACTTCTCTGTCAATTTGAAGATTTAGTAGCATCTTCAGGTAAGGGATTTTTGTCTGGATATTTTTAATTCAATTTTATGTATAAAAAGAAGTCTCCTTGTAACTCAAGTAAATTTTCTTTTCATAACTTATCTATGATCTGTATGTCTTGAAGGGAGTCCCGAGACATTGTTGTTATAAGGCAGTGAAAGGAATCCTGAGGCATTGTTGTTATATACAGTGAAGGAAATGGGTATTAGAAACTGCAGTTGGGAAGGTGGGACTAGACATTATAAACCACTCGTGAACTGAAAAGTAGGAGGATAGCCATGCCCATCCCCTCCTTTTCACTACTGCTCCATAGAAGAAAGGCCTTACAACTTTCTTTGCTAAAGCTGTTTCATGCTATTTATAATTTATACAGAAACAGATGACACACAGCAACGTCAAATTTTTTTTATTTTAGTTCAGTACCTCCTGTTCAAAGTTCAAATATCTTTGCTCACCCCCGCCTCATCCTATTAAACAATCAGTTCTTAATTAACAATAACATCTTACATACAATATTGTCTTTAAGTTTAGACACTAAAAATTATACTTTTTTTTTTTTTTTTTACAAAAGAGAATATATCCCGGATTAATCATCCTTCACTTTAATTCTGTTATATATATCTTTTACTTGTTTCAGTCATCAGACTGCACCCATGCTGGGGCACCGCCTTGAAGTTTTAGTCGAATGAATCGACCCCAATACTTTCAAGCCCGGTACTTATTCTATCGATCCCTTTTGCCGAACCGCTAAGTTACGGGGACGTAAACTAACCAACACCGGTTGTCAAGC
>JAOPUL010003388.1:30570820-30587197 GCA_027564515.1 Octopus rubescens | reverse complement strand
TATGTATGTATGTATGTATGTATGTATGTATGTATGTATGTATGTATGTATGTATGTATGTATGTATGTATATGTCTGTGTATGTGTATGTGTGTATGTGTGTCTGTCTGTCTGTATGTATGTATGTATTTTTGTATTTATCTATGCATGTGCGTGTGGTAGATATTTATGTAAGCCTGCATATATGGAGGTTTGTATGGCTGTTTTCTATGATTGTCTGTCTGTGTGTCTTCATCTACGTATGCATGTATGAAGGTATTTACATATATGTATAACAGGGTGGCTTGTGACACTTCTTTCCAGAAGAAGATCATCTCTTCCATTAGTAAATGCAGTCATGAAATCTCATATGGCTAGCAAGTTTGGCACTTTGGACTAACAGAACCTCCTGCAGATGTTGTCTGGGATAATAGTTCAGTCCTCTTTCCGAAGTTCTCTATTTCAACATGGATTGTTCGGTTTTCTATATTTCAAATGATTTACAACCATTTTAGACCACTTCTTTCCAAAATGATCGATCTTCCATCATCTGCTCCCAGTTTTCAACAATCATACTTAGAATTTTAAAACATTTCTTAGGTTTATGTCCCGAACGTTTAACACGTTGCAACTCCCCGTAAAACAACTGATTAGGTAACTCGTCACCTTGCATCCTAGTAAGGTGCCCAGCCTAACGCACCTCACTATGTATGAGGCGCATCTCAATACTGGATCTGTTGGCTCAATAAAGAACAACGGTGCCTGGTGTTAAAGACTGCTATTTGTTGTTTAAGGTCCTCCTAAGTCAAGATTGGTAACATCTTCCGAAAGCCTTGATGTGACGACCATATTTAGTTCAAGTAAACCAATGGTGTCGTCATTGTTACTGCTGTTTCCCACCTTGAAGCCAGCACTACTTAATCAAACCAAAGATCAAAGACACTCCATCTAGGGACATTCTGTCTGTTACAGATTTTATCAATCTATCCTATAAGGAAAGCAGTCCAGCCGTGACCATTATGTAAGCTTTCCATCCATAGTGAATTCCATACTACATTATCTAATATGTATCATTTTCAAGACGTTAAGTTGTTATTTAAGAGTGTCTTGGCTGCTATTTCTAGCAGGTTGGACGACTACAGAACTGATCTATGCAGAAGTGATGCACTTTGTATTGTTACAGGATTGTCGTTGTTGTTCAGCCCTCGGTCAGCTCCCCTCAGGTAAATATATCAACCATTCATGCTTTGACATATATTTTTCTTAAGGCCCTTTTGTACGCACGATTATATATTATCCAGTATGTCTTCCTTGTTTTTGTATGATACGAGGAAGATTTGGTGGCGAGTTCCATAAGATCGAAGGTTTATTCGTGATGTAGGGTAGTGTTGTGTTGAATGGAGTAGAGGAGTGTAGACTGATGTAAAATTGTGTAGATTGATGTAGAGTGGTGTGGAGTGATGTAGAGTGGTGTGAATTATTGTTGTAAATTGCACTGTAGAAGGGTGTAGAGCGATATAGATTGATGCAAATTGCTATAGAATGATAATGTGATTATAAAGTAGTATAAAGTGATTTAAAATAAGGTAAGTTGTTAAAATATTGAGGAGAGTCAAACGTTTTACAATGTTCGCATACGTGCTAGTTTGCGGCGTGTACATCACATGACCGAAGTTGTTTAAGCCGTGGAAAGAGTGAGAAAGAACGGTAGAGAATGACAGTGAGGGATAGAGATAGAGAGAGAGAGAGAGAGAGAGGATGGAAAGAAAGGGAGAGAAAGAGAGAGAGAGAGACAGAGAAAGAGGGAGAGAGAGAGACCGAGTGAAGATATTTGTCTCTGTGTGAGTATGTGTGTGTATGTTTTTGGGGTCGCTAGTATTGTGCTCATTGCTTCATTCCCTAAGTAATCTGAAAGCCGCACAGGTGAACGTGTAGCGTAGTCTAATTCAGGAACTTATGCTTTATGAGTTCAAACTGGACCATCACGGCCGCGGAAGCAACCAAAATCATTAGTTATGCGAAATGTGAAGATGCAGTTGATCAAAGAATACAGTAACCAGATGGTTCAAGAAATATCGCTCTTGCTGCAAACCCTCGATGATGGGCAACGTCAGGTTGGCCTAAAACCTTTGATTCCGAGGCTTTGCTCCAAGCCATAGGGACAAATCCGGCGAGTAGCAGCTGGAGAGTATCAGACGAGCTCGGCATCTCACGGATGTATGCCAGTGTGCGGCACAAATACCCACCATTTTTTAACAGAAAGCAGGCTCTCCTACAGCAAAACAAAGTAAGACCTCATATTGTAAGGACGAATAGGAATAAACGCCAGGAATTTGAGGGAATTGAACTGATATCACACCCAGAATATGGTGCGAACCCAGCTCCCTTGGATTATTACTTGTTCCGATCTATGGTTCTCTTTCTGCGCTCGCGACGCTTTATCGACCAAGACTAGGTTGAAGGACAAGATCTGGTATCAAAGAACTGGCAGAAAGGTGGTTTCGGACGGTGCAACACGATGGCCTCTCTATATATGTCTGTATATATATATATATATATATATATATATATATACCCACTCAGATGGTGGATGGGTGCTACACGAGAATGCTGAGGGTGACTCTGAACATTAATCAGTATACACTGAGGAAGAAGAACTCAGTACTGTATGGGAGCCTCCCAAAAGTAAGCTCAAAAGTAAGACAGAGGAGACTGAGGTTAGCTGGACATGCTCACCGACATTCAGAATTGACACTGCACTCAGTGCCCCTGTGGGAGCCCCTACATGGACACACTAGAAGAAGGAGACTGATGTTGACATGCATTGATTCCTTAAGGACAGACACTGGTCTCTGGGAGACGCAGACATGGCAGCAATGATGAAGGACAGAGACTGCTGGAGAGAACTCCTCCATGGATCTTGGGAATTTTACCCACCCTAGATAGATTTTCTAGTGTGATGTTGGTAGTAATATGACTATGTTTGCTTTTCAGGCAGGCATGTTCTGATTTGCGACACTTCTCAAGTACAGGTTAGCTCTCTTGTCCTCTAATATGATTTTTAACAGACAACTCATTTCTTCTCATGCATAAGTCCTATCATTGGGATGTCATATTTAAGAAGTCCTTATCCTGCTCTTGGATTATTTTTGGTTCTTATACTAGAGCAGAAATGCCAAAGTATTGTTGGGATATTAAGATTTTTCTGATGTTGTATTTACTATAGATTCAACAGAATTTTTCCTGTTAACTTCTCATAATAAGGAAGTATTACTAACGCTATTGTTTATCAATAGATTCTCAGAGTTTTAATAAAGCTATTTGAGTTTCAATTAGACATTCATCATCATCATCATCATCATGAACATTTAATATCCGTTTTCTATGCTGGCATGGGTTGCATGGCTTGATAGGAAATGACTAGGCCAGGGGCCAAACCAGTTTCTATAGTTTGTGTTAGCTTGATTTCTACAGCTGGATCTCCTTCCTAATGCCAACCACATTACAGAGTGTACTGGGTGCTTTTTATGTGGCACCGGCCCCAGTTGCATCAATATGTTTTCCAGGAGGATTAGATGATCACTGTCTTCCACTATAATGAACCTGTCACTTCCACTTTCTTTTCTTGAAATATTACATTAAATTTTCATCTAATCATGACCTGCAATATTCAAAAATAAAATAAAGGAGTCATAGGATAACACTATCCCAATTTCACTAAGACTGATAACAAGATGTAATAGTCTTGGTTCTAACACGTGATCCTTTTGCTACTCTGGGGGTCATGCAACAGTCTCAGATATAAGGACTTGCTTTTAATTTTTGACCGTTCTTTCAAAAGATATTGCATTAAACTATTACAGTGAAAAGTAACTATTTATTGAAAATTCACCAAAAGCTTTGCTTAAAACCAAGAAAATGAGACACAAACACTTACACACACACACACACACACACACACACACACACACACACACACACACGCACAAACAATGGGTTTCTTTCAGTTTCCACATAATAAATCCACTCACAAAGCTTTAATCAGCTTGAAGCTATAGTTGAACACATTGGCCCCAAGGCCCCATGAGGTGGGACTGAACCTAAAATGATGTTGTTGGGAAGCAAGCTTCTTAACCAGAAAGCCATACCTACCACTAAAAATAGATACCAAGCCAAATATTTATTATTTTTCAAAGGAGGAAGTATTTGATCTCAGAACAGAGAAGGACAAAACTTGGAAGCTGTGACCAATTTTATGCGGTGCTCCCCCCCCCCCACATTTCTGTCCCTCCATTGTTTTTCATTATCTCAGTACTAATAACAATTAATAGTAATTTTTAAAAGCATTTATATCCTGATCTTCAATCAAAAATACTTGTCCCTCTATCTGGTTATCTATCGAACTCTCTATTTTCGTATTCATTTATAACTCTGATTTATTCATACGTGTATGTATTTGTAAACCTGTTTAATTTTGATCCTCTATTTGTTTTCTATTCATACATCTATCCATTTCACTGTACTAGCTCTGTCTCTTTAATATCTGCCTTTCTCTCTTTCTTTCTTTCTTTCTTTCTTTCTTTCTTTCTTTCTTTCTTTCTTTCTTTCTTTCTCTCTTTCTTTCTTTCTTTCTCTCTTTCTTTCTTTCTTTCTCTCTTTTTCTCTTTCTTTCTTTCTCTCTTTCTTTCTTTCTTTCTCTCTCTCTCTCTCTCTTTTTCTTTCTTTCTTTCTTTCTCTCTTTCTTTCTTTCTTTCTTTCTCTCTCTTTCTTTCTCTCTCTCTTTCTTTCTTTCTCTCTCTTTCTTTCTTTCTTTCTTTCTTTCTCTCTCTCTCTCTTTCTTTCTCTCTTTCTTTCTTTCTTTCTCTCTCTCTCTCTCTCTCTCTCTCTCTCTCTCTCTCTCTCTCTCTCCAATCCCTGCATTAGTTTGCTGTACTGAGGGAGTAACAAATTGTGCAGTAAGCAATGTTTCAGTATCTGTATCAGGTATGTCGTCATGATTATTATTATTATTAGTAATAGTAGTAAGGTACCAAGTTGGCAGAGCCGTTAGCACACTGGGCCAAATGCTTAGTGGCATTTCTTCCAGCTTTACATTTTGCCAAGGTCGACTTTGCCTTTCACCCTCCTTTTGAAGTTGATGAAATAAGAACCGGGTCAAGCACTGAGGTTGGTGCAATTGACTGGCCCACTCCCCCATCAAATTTCCGGCCTTGTGTCTATAGTAGAAAGAATTATTATTATTATTATTTTCTGAATTTGGCAAATTATTCACCCCACCCCCACCCCCCTCCACATCACACTATACCTAACCCTACCATTGCCTGAAAAAAAAAAAATGAAAGAAACAAAGAACTAAAAAGACAAAGACAAATATGGAAATAAAACCCCCCTCAAAGTACTATCTGCCCCACCCACCACCACCACCACCACCACCACACACTGACAACCTCTCCATTGAAAGTAAAAAAACAAAACAAAACAAAAACAAAGAAGTAATGAAGGTGTTTTCCTTGTATGTCTTTTCTTCTTGACCCCACCCCTTTCCATGAACTTTGACAATTGCCCTTCCCAAATTGTTTGAAAAGAAATTGTCTGAAAGAAGTCAAGAGAAACAGTATAAAAGAAAATGAAAAAAAAAAAAAAAAATCTGAGCCTTGGGCATGGGGGCGGGGCAAAGCTGAACTCTAGCCAAGGTTGCACATTTCATAAACAACTAAAGTTGCACATGTTTTGTGCAGCTGATTCTGCATATATGTTACAAGGACAACTTGATGCATGTGATGCATTACTTGCATCGACCAATCTTAATGGTTTATTTCTTTATTATTAATAAAAAACAAACAAACAAAACAAATGAAAAAAAAAAGCAATTCTTTTATTCTCTGGTATTGTTATTGTTGTTATTGTTTAGCCCCAGGTCAATCCTGTGTAAGCAAACCTTTGATCAAAGGCATTCCATCACAGACCATACTATTACATTTTTTTTCTATCTCTTTCAGACATAAGGATTATATTATTTAATGTGTCCTCATTTTTCCCCATAAAGAAGTTTCCATGTAATATAAGAGAGATTAAGTTGCTATTTCTAGCAAGAAGAGACTTTCTCATTCTGGAGTTTTGCCATTGCTGTTTAATCTTGAGTCAGCTCTGATTGAAGAGCAGACATTTGATCAGAGGCGTTCCAGTTATAACCATCCTGACTATTTCCTATGTGCAAAGAACCCAGGCCATATTCCATTTTTTTTTTCTAGAGGGTCAGGGATGTTTTGAGGAAAATTTGGCTGCAGTTTCTAGGAAGTGGAGCAATCATGTGCAAGACTGTAATAAATTGATATATTAGAAGACCTAGCTGTGAGTAAAAAAAAATTGTACAACTCTAAATGTATCCCTTCCATGCTTTCAAGCTGCAGCAAAAAGCATAGCATAGGAGAGGTGAGTCCCAGCTGGGGCATATTGCAATTTATTGATCATTTCTCAGAAGACACTCAATTTCCTTCTGCAACCGATAACATAGCATATTCAGCTCATATATAACTCATTTAAAAATGAAGCTATTACTGTAGAAGATAGTATCCTTTGCACGTGCGTGTGTTTTTGAGAGCCTATTTTCTGATCAAACAGTGCAATACATGGTCCAGTCTGATTTGGCTTGGTTTCTACGGCTGGATGCCCTTCCTAACGCCAACCACATTACAATGTGTGCTGGGTACTTTTAACGTGCCACCGGCACCGGACTCTCGGCGCTGGTGCTTTTTATGTGGCACGACACAGGCGATGGGTAGTCAGATGGACATATAGACTGGGGGCAGACAGACATAAGGACTGGGGACAGACAACATATATAGACAGGGAAGGGGACAGATAGACATAAGGACCGGGAACTCTTAGTCAGACGGATGATACATATAGACTGGGGACAAACAGACATAAGAACTGGGAACTGTTAGCCAGACAGACATATAGACCGGGGACAGACAGACAAATACAGAGTACATACATAGCCCGGTGGCCTGCGCGCATGTGCTCGGACCCTCTTCATAGAGTGGTGGGGAGGTAGAGTGGGAACTTGCATCTGAGGACATACTTTCACATTTCTTGCATAATATAGCAGAGATGAAAAGACAAGCTTAGGCACAAACACAGACTTATCTTAAATTGAGAATCGTATTTTGCATCCCTTTAGCACTTTGTATTGCCAGAAAAGGCTTCGCTCTCTCGACCTGGCCACTTTTTAACACAAGACTCTTGTGGCCGCTTCTTAGCAACAGGACTCTCAATGCAGTCGCCTCTTAGCAACAGGACTCTCAATGCAGTCGCCTCTTAGCAACAGGACTCTCAATGCAACCGCCTCTTAGCAACAGGCCTCTCGATGCAGCCACCTCTTAGTATCGGTGCTCTTGACTCGACCTCCCTTCTTAGCCACAGGACTCTCGACACGGCTGCTTGTTAGCAATAGGACTCTCGGCGCCTTGACGTGACCTCTCCTTAGCAACAAAACTCTCAACGTGGCCGCTTCTTAGCCACAGGACTCTCGACGCGGCTGCTTCTTAGCACAAGACTCTTGACGCAGCTGCTTCTTAGCACAATACTCTTGATGCAGCCGCTTTTTAGTAGAAGACTCTTGATGCGGCAGCTTCTTAGCACAAGACTCTTGATGCAGCCACAGGACTCTCGATAAGGCCACTTTGTAGCAACAAATCTCTCGATGCAGCCGCTTTGTAGCAACAGGACTCTCGATGCAGCCGCTTCATAGCAACAGGACTCTTGATGCAGCCGCTTCATAGCAACTAGAATGATGATGATGATGATGATACACTCACACATATTTTACATCTCTTTCTTCCTTGGGCCCTTTACACCTTATGGAGTTGTAGGGGTACTAAATAGACAAATGGCATTGTCTTGAGAATTTCAAACTTAGTAGAGCCTGTCCCTTTCCAGGTTTAAACACAAGGTTTCTTCCTGGGAGAGTGAGAAAGGGAGGGAGAGAAGACAAAGAATCAACCTCAATACTAGATGAGTACTTTATTTTTTTTGACCCAAAGAAAATAAAAAGGCGAATTTGACCATGCTAGGATTTGAACTCAAAGTGAAGACAGTGGAATGATCCAGCCAACTTATCACCAACAAACTTTACATATATAAAATGGAAGTTAATAGAAATGTTAAGGACAGTTCCAGATGAAACATAACCAAACAAACATAAATGAAAGATGAAAAAAATTTTAATCCAAATTGGAGTCAAAACAGCCTGACAGTAAATAACATTTAGTTATAAGAAAATGGGTCAGATTTTTAAACACCGGTTTCAATAAAACAATTTTTCTTTTAATGGCTTGATATTTATGATACTAAAATCATTATACTAGCTCTCCTGTGAATTATATAGCAAACAAGCATTCCAAATATGCTAACAATAAACACCCCTTACATTCTCAAGAGAGAATCAAAAGCGTACATTGTTATTTACTTAATGTATAAATAAACTGAAAACACAAGGAAATATTCACAAGCCAACTGGGATTATAATGGTTTCCTCTGCACCAGAGGCAAACGTCTTAGCAAGCTTAGTATTAAATACTACCTATTCTACAGACTCCTAATAAACTGAATAGAAACTTTGAATGAAAAGAAGGCAATTATGAATGGAAACCTCCCACAAAATTTCAGCACAAACATTTATTTTTATTATTTCTTCTTTTCACAGTTATCAGATCTAGTCTTAAGAAAAATTCTTCACTGAAAATATCAAAGTATAAAATTCTGAAAAATCTCTTTAAAACAGAATTTAATTTAGTTTAAAATGGAAGATGTTTTATAATTAAATTGATTTAGAAATTGCTAAATTGGTTATAGTCAGACAGCAGTGGCAATAATTTGCTTTATATTTTAGCCATTAAAAACATCAAATGTTGAAAATATTTCCAGAACAAAAGAAATAATCAAGGATTAATTTCTTTTTAAATATTTCTGACAACAATGTAATTAGTTGGTTACTAGTTGCTATGCTCAACTACAAGAAATTTTTCTCAAGTAATTTAAGGTTTCACTTTAAATTATTCAGCCAGAGAATTAATTATCATCATCATCATCATCATACTTACAGTAGCCTTTTATGTTCAAATCTTACCAAGGTCAATTTTGCCTTTCATTCTCCAAGGTGGGTGTGGGAGTGTTGATAAGATAAAGAATCCTTCTACCGAAATTTATGGCTTTGTGCTTATATTAGAAATCATCATCATCACAACATATCACTACTACTACTACTACTACTACTACTACTGTAACTATTATTATTATTAGGGTAGAGGTGCAGGCATACTGCATGGTTAAGAAGTTCACTTTCCAACCACATGGCTTCGGGTCCAGTCACACTGCATGGCACTCGGGTAAGTGTCTTCTACTATAGTACTGGGCTGACCAAACCAAAAGAGGCCAGTTGTGTATGAATGTGTGCGTGTGTGTGTGTATATATATATATATGTGTGCATATGGGTGTGTGTGTGTGTATGTCTGTGTGTGTGCGTGCGCAAGGGTTTGTGTTTATGTCTCTCCTTGTCTTGACATTGTGTGATAGTTATAAATGAGCATCACCATCATACAAGTGGTGTCTTTCGTTTCCAATCTTCCACGAAAGCATGTCCCTAGAGAGGGAAATATTACCTTGCTTGGAAACAGGTGAGGGTTAGTGACACGATGAAATAAGTACCATTCAAATACTGGAAGTTGACTAAACCTCTTCACAAATTTTGGTCATGTACAAAGATATTGTTTTTTTTTTTGTTGCTATTTTTAAGTTAAGCTTTTCACAGCAACACCAAGCACAGAGCTGTATTTCTTAGTACTTATGGTATGGTTTTATTGTTGGTAGTTAAGTTACTGTTAAACAAGTAATATGGCTCTCTTGTTATTTGCTGTGTTACTCAATTTAACCCATGAGCATTTAAACCGGCCATTTCCGGCCCAAATATTCTATTTGTTTTATGTTCAAACTGGCCAGTTCTGGTCTCTCACCCCCTACCCTACAATGTCATTCCAAAAATATATAATCACATTACTGAAATTTCAAAGCTAAAAGATAATACAAGATTAATTCAAAATGGTGTGAATAATAAGCATTACATTTGACAGATTAATCTAAATGCTAAAGGGTTAATGTGGCTTTAGCATGTTGTAAGTTGACTTTTTGTACTGATAAGGACTCTGATTGAATATGTGCTGTGGGGGTTGTGTTATACTACTGAAGGACCCTGCATAAAATATGTTGTGCCTAGTAGTGTTAATTTTAGCTTGTATGAAATATTGTGAGACTTATTTGATCTTACCTTTTTAGTTCATGTTATTTGTTTTATCTCTGTATTATATATCTGTGTCTTTGAATCAAGCAAACTATGTACATGTCTTCAAGATTTCTCTCTATACTAAAAACATTTCCCATTTCTGCCGCCTTAGATTTCCCTCCCAGCCTCCACACTTTGATTGCAGGAATCAACCTATAGAAATTTTAACCAACGAGGAAGCTAATTTTCTCTCAAATTACACCCTACTATCTTAAAAATAAGGAAAGAACATATTGGATAGTGTAGTCTAAGCCATACTTGCCACAAAAGACAGGGAAGTGGTGGATAGAATGCCTTTGATCATTGGTTTGCTTCATTAGGATTGATTTGGAGTTAAGCAACACCCACTTACAGAAATTTGAGTTTAACATCAACCATATCAACCTCACCAGTCTGGAAGGCCTACAAAGACTATGTACATTGCTTCATTTCTTTGGATAATGGAATAAGAAAAATATTCAGAACACCAAGACATCAGATGTATGCAAGAGAGAAGACTGTGCTGGCTTGGTCATGTGATGTATATGGATGAGGACAGCTGTGCAAAGAAGTGCCGATCTCTAATTGTGGAGGGAATCTGTGGAAGGGGAAGATCCAGGAAAACGTGGGACGAAGTGGTGAGAAAGGATCTTCAGACACTGGGCCTCACTGAGGAAATGACAAGGGACCGGGTGTTGTGGCGATTTCCGGTACTTGAGAAGACACTTCAAGCTAAGTAAAATCGTGGTTATCCATACATACAGGCGTGTCCTTTACAGGTGCCGGTGCCACGTAAAATGCACTCGTGCCAGTGGCTTGTAAAATGCACCCAGCACACTCTGTAAAGTGTTTGGCATTAGCAAGGGCATCCAACCATAGAAACCATGCCACAACAGACAATTGGAGTCTGGACAGCTCATGGAAAACGGACGTTAAATGACGACGGTGATGATGATGATGATGATGATGATGATGATGGTAGTTTATACTCTTATTTTCCACATTTTGTTCATTTTCATTTTTGGATTCTTCAGAGTTTAAAGATTTTTGAACCTCTTAGATAAGACTGATATGCCTACCATAACATAAGTTTTCTTTCCTATCTTTGGTTATAACATTTGGGAGATTTGTTTTGGTTTTCTGGTTGGTTAGTCTGAAAGAGGTATAGCCCGGAATATATGAAGTCAACTATTGTCATAAACCCACACTGGAAGAATTACAATAATCACTCATAAATTCTAAGTTGTTAGCTCATTTATCCTTCTTTCTTTTACTACTTAGTTAGGGAGAAGGCAGTTCCCATGACATTTTTCAGGGCTTTTGTTTATGAGTAGAAGGGTGGAAAGTATCCTGAACATATGCTACCATGGGGGCTCTACTAAAGGTATCTAAAGATCGGGTCATGTTAAAAAACCAGCTGATGGATTAAGTCTACCATCCAAGTAGGTCATTGCAGGATTTGAACTTGTAATGCAAAGAACTGGAACTAATACCGTAAAGCATCCTGATACTCTAGTGATTATGTCAGTCCATTATTCAGTCCTAGACTGGTACTTTATTTATTGACTCCTGAGGGAAGAAAATCAATAGTTGACCTTAGTGGGATTTGAACTCAGAATGCAAGAAACTGGAATAAATGCTGCAAAGTATTTTGTCTGATGCTGACTCTTCCAATTATTAACTGAAATTTAGTTACAACTGCCAAGCTTGACTTTGTCTTTCACCCCTCTGGGGTTGTTAAAATAAAATACCTGTCAAGTATTGGGGTTGATTAATCTAATGTTCTTTCTCACCAAATTTCTAGTTTTATGCCTGTGTAAGAAATCAATATTTTAGTAACATTTCTCTATCTCTATATTTTTTGAATCACCTCCTTCATTTGTATATGTTGTATTATATCTATGGTACAAGATATGTGACTGCAGTGGTATGGACATATAATGTGAATAAATGATAACCTGCTGAGTGAAAAAATGATTTGAGCTGAGAGTTAATGGCATCTGTAGCAGAAGCAGATCAAAGAAAACAAGGGAAGAAGTGGTGCAGTCTGACAAGATGTTATAGAATAAAGGAAAACAGCAATTCATCATACTCCAAACCTGTCAAACCCATAGCAGCATAGAGAAATGACTTTTGAAACAATGATGATGGTTATCTGAGGAATCTGCCAACTATGCACTTAGGAAGTTCCTACCTAGAAATGAAGCACTCTGATTAATTTTGAGTGAGTTCACTGTTGCATAATAACCCAAGAGTCATTGGTGAATGAAGCCCATCGTCTGGTTTTGCCTCCCAAATGGAACTACAACAATTTGTTCCATTGATGCTTTTCCCAAGGCCATCAATGACAACATTTTTCCTCTCCTATAAATCTGATGCTCATGTACCATTATCTGAATCTTATGTACCATTATCATAATTGGTGCAATCTTATTGACTACCAAACCTGAGTGAGTACAATACAAACAGGAATTATAACTAGATGTTCTCAACAACATCAATAGAAGTATGATGGTGATTAGGTGATTATGCTAGTGATGATGACTGTAAAGAATTAAGTAAATCAAATAAAGGAAATACCGATAAAGACAGGGCTTTCAAATTAACTCACAGAAATGTATTTTAGTGTTGAAATGTACTACTTTCGTGTGTGTCTGTAGGAGTAAGTGTATTTGTGTATTTGTGTCTGCAAGAATGATATTGTATATGTGTTTGTAGGAGTGAGTATGTATATGTGTCTGCAGACATGGGAATGTGTGTATGTGTGCATGTGTGAGTGTGTGTTTATTGGACAGTGCATGTGTATATATTGGTAAATGTGCATATGTCTATCTGTCTCTATTTTTCTCTTCAAATAAACTTTTGCTTCCTCAGGAGTCTTGTAGAATATGGTGAAGTACCAACTGTAAATTTTGAGATATTTAGAAAAAGGAATTTCTCCTTTATGCAATTATGCTAGTGGTAGAGGATTGGATGCTTATTCTTCAGCCTAAAAGTTTTGAAATGAAGTTAGTAAAGGAGGGGTAAAATTATCATTTACCTTTCTTGTAGTTAACATGTATCATGGCTTTTAGAATAGATACACTGTTCTCCTACATATTGTAAGAGGCTGTTAAAAGGGTTGATGCCTTGAAGGGCATCCAGCCATAAAATACAGCTTTATAAAATCTTGCCTAACCTATGCTAACATGGGAAAGCAGACATGATGCCGATACTGAAGATAATGAAGAGGATGACATCAAAGAGTGAGTGAATATCTTCAACGAAACTGCTTTTGTAATTAATCAAAATAATTCGCAATTATAAAGGATAAAAAAAACCTCAGAATTGCGAATTTCTTGCAGGCTGATATTACCTTGCAAAAATAGTTCTGGATTTAGTTACATAATTAATTCTTTCTACTATTAGGCACAAGGTCTGAAATTTTGGAGGAGGGACTAGTCAATTACATCAACCCCAGTGCTCAACAGGTACTTATTTTATTGACCCTCAAAAGCATGAAAGGCAAAGTCGACCTCATTGACATTTAAACTCAGAACGTAGAGATGGAGGAAGTGTCGCTAAGCGTTTTGTCCAGCATGCTAACAATTCTGCCAGCTCACCGCCTTTCTAATCACATAATTAATGGTAACAGTGTGCTACACTTGTTGACAAATACAATCTGTGACCTGGCTTCAAAACCTGATTAGGATGTTTATATTCCAATTTCCTTTTCAAAACTTTAAAGCTTCTTGCTTAATTAAGAGATCTGCATCACCATCAACATACAAAAATCAAGATATATGTTTACTTGTCTTTTGTTGAGAGCATATACTCTATGACAGACAGCCAGGTAAACAGAATAGATATAGAGGTATTGATTCTTTATAACTTCTAATCTTTGTTGATGTTGTTGTTTAGCCTTAGGTCAGCCTTGATTGACTAGTATGTTTGTTTTAGGCATAGTTTATCTCATACTAAGTGGATAATTGGCACAGTTGTTAAAGTGTTCGACAGAATACTTTATGGTATTTTTCTTTTATTCTCTGAGCTGTGAGTTCAAATCTGGCCAACTTTGGCATTTATCCTTTAGAGGGTTGATAAAAAAAAATATCAGTAAAGGGTGGGGGATTAGCAGAATTGTTAGAGCATCAAACAGGGTGCCTCGTGGTATTTGTTCTAGCTCTGAACATTCTAAGTTCAAATCCTGCCTCGTCACTGGAAAATGGTAACACTTCTGTTAGAAGATGCAACCTGGTTTGATCAGAAGAATGACTGCCACCACTTACATCTAGTACTACATTATCCAATGTGTCTTTTCTTCTCCTTTTTAAGATGGTAAAGTGTGACAGAGATTTAGCTGCTATTTCTAGAAAATCAAATGACCACATAGACTTCTTCATTATATTAGTTGCTTTTACAGCAATTTTTCTTGAATGGCTCAATTACTGCTATTATAAATCATATGCAATTATTAGCCATCGTAATAATTATTCTCAGAGGTGTACAAAGGATGTTAGAATTTCAAGAAAAGTCCACCTTGCCTGATAAATTAAAAGGAAATGAAACTGGAAGAGTTGAAATGCCAGTATAATTATTTAAAAAAAAAAAAAAAAAAAAAAAGGAGAAGGAAAAATTATTTGCAGTAATAATATTTTACTGTATTTACATTTTAAAATTATGTATGGGAACTTAATGAAAAGGAATGGGTATCAACAATTAAAATATTCTTTTGATTAATTCTGTTAAAACATTACTGAACAAATATAACAAAAGATGAAATATAATTACTGCTAATATTATTGTTGAAGAAAGAAATATTGCCTGTAATTTTAGCTGTAATTCCTTAATACTTTAGCTATGTCTTTGAAGAATTAACTGGTCACAAGGTATTGCTCCCACCATGGCCAATGTGATAACTGCAATCAATATTTGCAGATGGGCTTTCATGATTGAATGCTACATGCTAGCCACATTAAGAGTTCAGTCCATGACCTACATTGGTTTCAACAGGAAGATCAATACACTACGATGTTTTGTAAATGACAATGTGCTTTAATATTAGCAATTTATGCTATTTATATACTTGTTATATAATTCAAAAGCCAATATCTATAATGAATATGATAAAATTATGTAATAATTCTTTTCAGATGAGGTATGAAAATACAACATTTATAACTGTCTGTGTTTGTGTGTGTGTGTATATATATGTGTGTGTGTGAGTGAGGGAGAGAGAGTGTGAAAGAGAGATGAAGAGACAAGAACAAAATAACCTCTATCTGTGTAATACAGTAGATGTGATGAATTAAAAACAAAAGTCCTTGAGATAACAGTAGGAAAATAAAAAATTTATTTAGGTGTTATCAAGTCATAAAATGTCAGTGTACAATGTTCAACTCAATGCTATTAGAAAATATATACCTTCCTACGAGAAGATGCGTTGTTGGTTTTCATGTTGCTATGTATTTGTGTGCTATAGTACCACACTTGATCAATAAGTAGAGTATTTCTATCAGATATTAGGAACTGTTTGGGTTTAACAAATTGTATTTGCTTCTAGTGAATAAATGAATGGAAAGAACAAATTAGTAAGTTGTTGTTGTTTAACTTAAGCTATGTTCATACTGTCTTTTGGGGGTGGTAACGAAGACCATGTTATTTCACATGTCCTCTTTTATTAAAGCTAGTATGTGTGGTTTGAAAGAAATTTAGTGGCTAGTTCGAGCAAGTTGAGTAAACATGTAGAAGCTCCCTCCTTAGCAAATGAAATTACTGAGTAGTTTTATCAGGATTGGAAGAATATTCTTAAACTTTTTAATTGTAGCATTCGTTGACAGAGCTTTTTCTGACCCACCTATATATATATATATATATTATTAATATCCAAGGCCAACCTAACATAGCAATAAATACTGCTATTTTAACCCCAGGAAAACGCTCTTTCCAGCTGGTTAATTGGTGCGTCCCACGCACTCGTGTATTGCAAAGGCGAGGCAACTCCTGTCACAACTTGGTTCAGAGAATGAATGAATGAATACATACATACATACATACATACATACATACATACATACATACATACATACATACATACATA
>JAOPUL010003388.1:30542181-30559005 GCA_027564515.1 Octopus rubescens | reverse complement strand
ACCGGCTCTTTCTCTATTGGCAGAAATCTTGAAATAAAACTGAATAATGACATACATACATACATACATACATACATCTGCATACATACATACATACATACATACATACATATATACATACATACATACATCTGCATACATACATACACACACACACACACACACACACACACACACACATACATACATACATACATACATACATACATCAGGCAGAATAGTGAGTCATGTACATGAAAATTAGAGGCAGTTGGAATTTGAAAATATAGTCATGGAATGTTTATGGAAAATATTGAGGTACAGTAGGATTGGCCGCTTGCTTATACAAGCTTGGCGTCTAGAACGGTAGTTATAGAAAAAGCAAAGGTAAATATCTTGTTAATCCTAAGGGAATTCTAAGGATTGGTGCTCAGCTCTAGTTTCATGGTATGGAAGCAAATGAGAGAGAAACTCTTTCCTTGGATAGAGTGGCAATCTTTGATTTACTAATGTTTATGATGGTTAGACTGGATGTTTCTGAGAGTAGAGGAAGAGAGCTACTAGTAAAGTGTCCCCACCAACAAAAACATACCAAAAAATCCCACCTGAAATATTCTTTTCACTACACTGATTACTACCATTGCCTAGTTTTCAAATATGTTCTACCTTTAGTATCTTTTCATACCAGGTCTTCAAACCTGCTTAGTTACATCATAATCATTTTATGATTACTTTTTTTTAACTATGCAGGCATGGCTGTGAGCAAAGAAACTTGCTTCCTAACTGTGTGGTTTTGGATTCAGTCCCATTGTGTGACACCTTGGGCAAGTGTCTTCTACTATAGTCCTGGGCCCAACAAAGCCTTGTGAATGGATTTGGTAGACAGAAACTAAAAAGAAGTTTGCCATATATATATATATATATATATATATATATATGGCAATTAAAAATGATATAATGAAACAAACAGAACGTAAGATGTACACAGTGCCATGTGTGTGTATGTGTGTGTATGTGTGTGTATGTGTGTGTATACATGTATGTGTTTTTGCGAACCTTTGTCTTAGACATCATGAGATCTTTATAAATGAGCATCAATGTCATATAAGTGAGGTTGTTCGTTTCCAGTATTCCATGGAAAATATGCCTAACTATGGGAAAACATTACCTTGTTAGGAAACAGGTGAGGGTTGGTGACAAGAAGAGCATCAAGCCATAGAAAAATTTGCCTCAACAGATTCCATCTGACTCATGCAAGCATGGAAAAGTTGACATATGATGATGATGATGATTTTCCATGTTGGCATGGATTGAGCAGTTTTTCTGCAGTAGTGTTTTGTGGTTTGATGCTTTCTCTGTTGCCAACCCTTATGAAATGCAGAGATGTGGGTACCTATTCTAAAATCAAAACACACATGGTAAAAACCTCCTTAATCACAATAAAACACTAATGATTAAATCCCTAAGCATATTTTATTCTCATCTGAACACAATTTTCTCTCTAGATTCGCCTTACATCACATCACCTCCATTACCCACAAAGTCCTCATTCAGTATATTATTCTTAAATATCAATACAAAATGTCTAACAGTTTCATCCTTTCAGTGTTGTTTAAGTATATCAGGGCTACAAATTAGTGGGTTTGAGTCAGTATAAGAAATCATTATTTTGACCTATATAACTTATTAGGCACAAAGTCATTATCTGAAATGATGACAGTATATTTTCTGAGTTTGAAAGTTAACTCCTTAATCGTTGAATTTGTTATAATTTATTCATCGAAAGCAGTATAAAACGAAAAAGAAAAAACAACAAAAAACAAACAAACAAACAGAAGAAATGTAGAGAAAAAAAGTGAGGGTGGCAGGCAGCAGGGGCAGCACGGGTCCCAGGACAGGGGGGTATTCAGCTGCGCCCTGCAGTAACGTTGCCACGGAGAATGGCCAGTGACACTAGCTGAATAGTCACTCCATCTCGCAGGGCTCATTTCTCTGACGGGCTGCAGCAGACCCTATTTGGCAGAGGAAGGCTGTGGTTCGAGGACCAAGGACACCAAATGTCTCGACGTCTACCGGCACGAACTGATAGCAGCCGGCCAAGCTCCTGTACTTACGAACCTTCCTCTGCTCTGCGTTGCGGGCTGCGACACTGGAGTTTGCATCAGAAGCTGCGAGGTTGGTGCTGGAGAACGTGTTGCAGCACGTCGTGTCCCAGATTAGGGATCTGCCTCCCTTGGATGGGAAGAGGGTTATCCCATCTGGGCGCTTACCATCTCCACGGTCGAGATCTGCAGGCTCAAGTTGGGATGGGAAGTCGGCCACGTCGAGGCCTAATCTATTTTCAAAATTTGTTTCCATATAAACCTCTAACACAGATTCTAAATCTCAGTCGGGTAGAACTGCTATGAAGCCAGTAACTAATATGTTAAATCTAATCATTATAGCAATTAAAATAAATCACAACATCCAATGATGTTGAATTATAACTCAGAGCTTGTATTTACACATGTAAAACACATTAATCTGTCTTACTGAATGCTATCTAGAAAAAAATATCAAATTTAAAGTTTTGAAAAAATTCTAAAAGGCTCATCTTTGTATTGCTAAAACATTGCTTCTTTCTCTTTAGAAATAAGATTATGAGTTTATCACTTTCTAATTCAAAACCATATTGTGGCTATAAACTGAAATTAATTTTACATTCCAGTCTAATATTTTTTTTTCTTTCTGTAAAAAGAGTGAATAATATACACCTCAAATGACTACAATAGCAAAATAAAATATACTTCAGGAATAATGTGTCTAAAAATCTCATAAATACTACAAATACATAAGATTCAACAAATGATAAATACAAATCAATAAATGTCTCTTATATTACTTTAGTTCTGCTTCAAGTAAGCAATGTAATGTAGGTAATACAGATGTTGACATGGAAATTGCTTTTCTTTGGTAATAGAAGGGAACTACTACTATATAAAACTTAGTCCACTGTTCAGTTTGATTTTTGATGAAATGCAAATATACTTTTTTTTTTTCTTTTTTTTTCTGGCACTGAGAAAAATTTAATGCAGAAAATTATTATTAACTAAAAGCTACAGGACTTAAATGCTGCAATAAGTACCAAAATATTCATTATGTTTAAATAAAAACAATTATCCAATCAACATTACATTTGATGGGGGCTGTACTTTATTCTCTGAGCAATAAAAAAAAACACACACACACACACAATTTTTTTTAATTTAAAGCCTGCAGATAAAATAAAATATTAACTTCATAAAAATGGAATTCAAAAGTAGAAAATAAAACAATGAGACATTGTAAGGTTGAGAACTTCTCATGGTTTTATATTGCTTTGAGAATACTAAAATACATGTAATTAAAAATATACCAGACTCTCAGCTAATTTGTATCTCTATAGCTAGCTATAAAAGGAAAATGTAACAAAATAATGTTATATATATATATATATATATATATATGTATATATATATATATTACACACACACACACATGTAAAAACAAAAAAAACAAACTCTTACATGAAAGCCTGAAATGACATCAGAAAAGGTGAAATATAAGCCTCATTTCTAGGAGACAACAGGTAAAATCCCAACTGTCAACTTTATTATTATTACTATTCAGTTCCATTTAAAATATGAAATATTTCAAACTTTGGCAGACCTGAGATTATCTTTAATATATATATATTAAAGACAAATGACAACCTTTGCTTTATGGCCACTCTTATCATAGATAAAGTTGAGCAGAGGGTTCCTACAACAATAACCTGCACCAATGGATACAATGAAACAATTATCACTTATGACATAAGTCAAACTTAAAATATTTAATGCTTCTGGTTACTCATTGACATTAACAGAAGTTGTTCATGATTTGAAAGATTCACTGCCATCAGTATTTCTGAATTCTCATCTTAAATCCTAGCTATCTTAATACAGTTTTAACTGGCCAATATCACTTTGTACTAATCTGGTTTGCCGAAAGAAATTCTCAACTCCTGATCACACAGACAAATTGAAAGTATATATAAAAAAAATAAACAAAAAAAAAACCCAACACTTTTTTAATATCTTATCTTACCTTAATGAATAACTAGAATGCAATCATTCATTCCATATCAGTATAGAGTGGAAAGGTTTTATATTTTTATTTTGTAGATCTGGTTATCTTTCACAAGATATACAAAAGTAATGGACAGAATTTACTGATGTTCTCTTATTTTTAGAACATGGCCTAAAGAAAATGATTATAGAAGACAAAAGCACCCAGTACATTCTGTAAAGTGGTTGGCATTAGGAAGGGCATCCAGCCATAGAAACCAAGCCAAAGAGGACATTGGAGCTCAACACAGCCCTGCAGTCTGCCAGTTCCCTGTCAAACCGTCTAATCCATGCCAGCATGGAAAGCAGACATTAAATGATGCTGACGAAGAAGAAGTAAATATAGTCTAGAAAATAATACTTGAGGTGGAACATTTCTATAGTCAGTATACAAAATGTATCATTATCATTGTTTTAACATCTACTTTTCCATGCTGGCTTGGGTCAGACAAAATTTATGGAGACAGATTTTTCTACAGCTGGCTGCTCTACTTGTCGCTGACTCTCACCTGTTTCCATGCAAGGTAATATTTCTTGATAACCAGATATGTTTTTCATAGAAGATTGGAAATGAAGGATGCTGCTTGCATCACAGTGATACTCATTTACAACTATAAGCAAAGTTAAGGCACGGAGACAGTAACACATAATGGGCTTCTTTCAGTTTCTGTCTACAGACCTTTGGTTGGCCTAGGGTTATAGTAGAAGACACTTGCCCAAGGTGCCACATAGTGGGACTGAACCTGAAACCATGTGGTTGGGCATATAAGATAGGGAATTTCTCTATATCATTAGCTGTGCTCTCCACAAACCAAATTGGTACAAAGTCATATGGAATGAAAACAACTTTAACCCTTTCATTACCATATTTTTCTTTAATATACACTACTTTTGTTTCAATAAATTTTGGAAAATACTGAAGAATTAATTAAAATAATTTTTTAATCATTAAGCTGGGGTTTGGAACATGGTATGGCGAGAGAAGGTTATAATTTATAAATTATAATTTAAATTACTTAAAAATAGAAAGTTTGTATCATTGAACATTTGTATCATTGAAAGTTGGTATCAAAAGGGTTAATAGATTTAATGATGTGTTGCTGACAAGGAATAAGAGAAAATGCTGATGATGGTGAATTTTGCAGATCTGTATGATCTCTAATAATGTCAAGGAGTACCAAGGAATATGAAAGCATTAACATAAATATGGTGGTTGTAAAAGTTACAGTGAATGTTAGGTGGGTAAGTATCACATGACACTCATAGACAAACTTAATGTGTAGAAAGATTCATAAACATTTCAGACGTTAATAATGTTTGAAGAAAAAGGGAGAGCCTGGATAGGAATCCTTGTATAGAATGTAAAGAAAAAGAGGTAAAAATCTCAAATAATTCAGGTTTAAATATTTACTGAAATTTAATTATGGTAAAGTTTAAATTTCTAGTAAACTTTCAAAAGTGAAAGAATTCGTCTTCATACATACATATATAGTGAACAGTCTTGATTATATGAATATAGTGAACATAAAAAAGCTCACAAAAACTGAATGTGTTTGAAAACTGACTGCTGGAAATGCAGAATAGTAAAAATCTGGGATATCAGATATATCTTTCATATTTTCCACCCCCATCCTCTTCTTCCAGCTAATACGAAACGGGGTATTTTTGTGACATGGAATGTAGAAAAGTCAGCAAAATTCCTTAAAAACTGAATAAGTGGTATTATTAACATAATTCACAGTGTTTGGTGTATGAATTATGTTGAAAACACACACCACAAAGCAGTAAGAGAAGTTCTTCCTTTTAAAAGTACTAATAACTTATGAGACAATGTGAGGGCCTCTGAATGGTCATTCAAACTGCTAAAAATAGCAGCCAAATCTCCAAATGACACCCCCAGCTTTAAAGAAGGGAAGGACACAATGGATAATGTAGTCCCACATATACAGTGCCTGGAGAGAGAAACACACACACACACAGAGGATGGTCAATGCTGGAATGTCTTCAATCGCAGGTCTTTTCAATCAGAGCTGACCTGACAATTACTAAAAGAACTTGATTACATTTAATGGTTTCTGATTCAGTACAAGGCCAAACTTCCTGCATTTTATAATGCAAAAGAACTGAGAGTTGTTGATTAGTCACAATTGAGCCCCGAGCCAGCAAAAGCCATGATCAAAAATATTCCAGCAATAGCAATACCATCTTTTTAAAGTATCTAAAAACTACATTATGTAATGTGTCCTACCTGTTTCTATGATGGTGGTTGTGGTGATTTGAGAGAGATTTTGCTGCTGTTTCTAGCATGTCAACTGACCACACAATAGGTCCAGAGATGACTGTGTATAAACAGTATACTTGTACATAGTGTGTGGAGTGGCTGTGTGAATGTAGTGTTGGAATGTGTAATCAATATGTATAGCATAATAGTGCACATGTTTTCAGTGTGTGGTATGAATACTGTATCTATTGTATTTGAACTGTAATGTATACTATAAAGTAGTGTGTGTGTGTGTGCATGCACATATAGTATGAATATAGTAAACAAACACAAACTAAGCTATTTAGTTACTGGGTCTTGTTGACAATAATTGAGAAATCTAATTTGTAAAAAACCACGTTGAGAGATATATTTTTGGAAAAACCTCCTTGTCACATTTAAATTGAAGTCGGTTGTTAAGGGTAAAAATAATTTCCTCTTTCACTTTCAGTTTAATTCCAAATTTCCTTTACACTGGTATTATCAATGTGTTAAAAAAACCCCAAAAAGACTGGCACTTCATGAGTTATGAGGACAAGGGTTCCAGTTGATCCAATCAATGGAACAGCCTGCTCGTAAAATTAACGTGCCAGTGGCTGAGCACTCTACAGACTTGCATACCCTTAATGTAGCTCTCAAGGAGATTCAGCGTGACACAGAATGTGATAAGGCTGGCCCTTTGAATTACAGGTACAACTCATTTTTGCCAGCTGAGTGGACTGGAGCAACGCAAAATAAAAGTGTCTTGCTCAATGTGTTAAACAGAGATGCAGTACACATACAGAGAGTAGAGAATCATATCAAAATATTTCCAAATATATAAAAAAAAAAAAAAGTGACCACCTCCACATGGTGTTATATATATACAATGCCACCCTCGTTTATGACAAAAATATAAACTAAGAAGGTGGGCAACAAATTGTGTACAGTGTTCTCTAACTGCTACTCCTATGAATACCATTTAACCAAATACTGTTACTATTATGTTCTAAGTAAAATCATGTCATCACTACACACTGATGAATTATTTTAAATAATAGAAAGAAATGCAAGTTCACAATGACGTATTCATTAATAATACATTGAGGAGGTGTAGGCTGTTGTTATTGTTCTTTAATCCCAGCTCATTCAACTAGAATTGAGCAAATTTATGATAGAATGTGTTCCAGTAATGACCATCTTATTTTTTAAAGGTAGAAATGTTGCAATGGGGCAATCTCACAAGAAGCCACCGATCCAAGAGACGAAAGATTAATGGGGCCAATAAGTGTGCAGTTTTTGTGAGGAGATTTGAGTAGCAAACATGGTCAAAAGCTTTTATAATATTGAGAGCAGCAATGTGGTTTTCACCAAATTTATCAAGGTGGGAACCAGCAATTGGGTGACATAGGACGGTTGAACCACAGTAGATCTCTCTCACACACAGATATCATCGTCATCAACATCCTTTAACGTCTGTTTTCCATACTGGCATGGGTTGGACGGTTTGACTGGAGCTGGCAAGCTGTACCAAGTTCCAGTCTGATTTGGCTTGGTTGCTATGGCTGGATGCCCTTCCTAATGCCAACCACTTTACAGTGTGTGCTGGGTGCTTTAACGTGCCACCGGACTCTCGGTGCTAGTACCTTTTACACAGCACCGTCATAATTGCTTTTTACATGGCACGAGACACTTGACGTGGGTGCTCACCCACATCTTTGCTCCCCCCTTTTTCCACTCTTTCCAGAATTTAGTGAGGATTGGTTTAATTCTAGGGAATATAGTCTGAGGAAATAGGAGGGAGATTGTCAGAGCCAGTGGCCTTGTTGATTTGGAGTGACTGAAGATATTTTCACATCTTGGCATGTATATGTGCATGGTGCTGAGCCTGGTGGAATGGAATGAGATGATTTAGGAGGGGATTTACCAAGTGTATGCAAAGTGGGCAGCACATGTGGAGGCTTTCTCTGTGGGAATATTGCTTACAGAACCATCATGGCTGAGAAGGAAAGGAGGATTTAGTCAAGTTGGCTGAGATTCTTTTGATAAGGGATCAACTGGATCAGATGCAGTCTGGAAGATGAGAGAACTTGTGAATGGTACAATGCAGAAATTATATTTGTTCAGAGTATTCTCTGTCTCAAAAAAAGAAGCCAAACCTTTGAGTCACTGTTTTGGTTTTGTTAAGTCAATAAAGTACTGGCTTCAAGCAGGTTAGGAAATTGGAAAATGTTTGATCAAAATTAGAATATTTTTGACAATTTGAATTTTTCATATATTTACTTTGTGAGTGCATTTGGTAGATGGAAACTGAAAGAAGCCAGTCTCTCTCTCTCATATATATATATATCTGTGTGTATGTCTGTTTGTTCCCTACCACCACTTGACAACTGGTGTTGGTTTCTTTATGTCTGAGTAACTTAGCAGTTTGGCAAAAAGAGACCCATAGAATAAGTATCAGGCTTTAAACCCTCCTCCCCTCCAATAAGTACTGAGACTAATTTATTTGACTAAACCCTTCAAGGTGATGTCCCAGCATGCCCACAGTTTAATGACTGAAATAAATAAAATATATGTGTGTGTGTGTGTACACACACACACACATCATATAGAGCAATGATTATTTTCAATATGCTGTAAGCAGATTTTCCCTGTCTTGTTTGTCTGTGAATCAGTTATGACTAGTTGATGACAAAAATGTATTTTTAGATAATGATTCGGATTAATGGGAAATGATCTAAAGAATATAACATTAAAGTCATTAATTATAATTTACTACTTTAGGCAACTGCATGTATGTGTGTGCGTGTGTGTGTATAATATATATGTGTATGCGTATGTGTGTATATATATGTATGTTTGTGTGCATGTATGTGTGTATGTATATGTGTGTGTGTGTGTGTGTATATATATCATCATCATCGTTTAACGTCCATTTTCCATGCTGGCATTGGTTGGACAAATATATTTTATATATTATTTATCTTTTACAAGGAGAGTGATCAACCTATTAGCTTTTGTTAAGCTGTCTGATGAAGACTAGCAGGCTGAAACTGTCACCACTCTTCTTGTAAAAATATAATAAATATGCACTCTGCCAAAAGTATTGAGTAATCCTTCAGTTTAATGTAAAATTGTTTTTATTATAACTTGGCATAAAAACAAACAAACATTAATATATATAAGTATATACATATAAGAATGAGAAAAAGGGAACCAAGATAGAGAAAAAGGAACAGAAGAGAGAGAATGAGAGGAAGATGGAAACAATGAAAAAAACTAAAAAAAAGAGGGAGGGAGAGACATTTTTTTTCAATAACATTCTAGAAGGGAAATAGCAATTTGAAATAAGCATTTATGAACTGCTGGTTAATTAGAAATTATAAAATTAATTAGAAAAAATAATATAGAGCTTCCTTAGTCAGTTTGGAAATGGTAATTCATCTTATAATCTCATTAGAAATCAATGGGGAATTAATATCTTAATACTATGCATAAAAAGAAAAGGGAAGTAGATGTGTATGTCAGTATAGTTTAAATGGGATCAGATACTGGGTGAATTAGTCATAGAGAGAAATGGGATATAGTTTTCTAATTTAACTACATCAGTTTAACTCATTTTGAGATATTTCAAATTTCCCTCATCAGCTTGTACTTGTGTCATGTAGGCTGTGATGGATGAGACTCATGTCCTATTCCACCACAATTTAAAAAAATTACCATTAGAATGAAGAAACCCCAAAGTTTTTGAACAAAAAAATTAACTAAAACTATCAATATATTCTTATATATAATATATTCTTTACAATCTTAAAACAAGGAAAATATATGCCTATTTAGTAAAGACGTAAAAGAAAGAAAAAACACTTTCTAAAAAGATACACATAAAATATAGATTGCTATTTGTTTATTTTACTTACCCTTGTTCCAGGACTTAAGTTGAAGCCAACTTCACCTATAACTTTGATAGAACTAGAACAATGTGGAGCAAAGGGTTTGGTGTAATAATGTAAAAAGCCTAATTTAAACCAAGAAACTGTGTTATCATGAGTGTACCAGTAGAGTGTCTAGTTTGATAGTCAAAAAGGTAACTGAGACAATATTATTTTTAACATCACTTTTTCAACCTAAAAAACAAACAAAAAAACTACGGATTATCGTATCAACATCAATCTGGCTATAATCTACTTGTTATTTAATATTTAGTGGGGATTACTTGACAAACTCATAATAGTTTCAAAATATTTGCAAGTAGCAAAAGGTAGAAGGAAGTAAGCTTTAACTGAGCTGTGTGTGTGTGACCCAGTTTTGCTTCATTCATATTGTAAGTGAGAAAGGCATGAACATTACTCAGTCCTGTTTCTCTTTCTATTTAACAAATTCAAAAGCCTCATGCCTGTGTAGAAAATCAATTTGTTTGTCAGACATCATTGATCAAATAGCAGATTTATGAATCAATTTGGCACTGTGTAATATATTTTGATAATTATTAAACATATAGATTGATACCATTACAGGTTAAATTAGTGTTCACTATGCTATGAATACAAGATAATCTCATTCATGAAGAAAATTATGTTTGGTTCATTAATTAATGAACTTTTATTAAAGTAATAATTACAAATTAGCACTGGTATAAAAAAAAATAGTTTAACATTAATTAACGCATATAAAATGATGATATCGATCAATGATTAACAAAGAAAAAATGATGCAATATTATCCATCAATATTACTAAACAATTGTTTATCCTTCTTTACATCTTAGCTGAACACCAGGTCATATCAGATGTTACGTTTTGGAGACTTCTGTATCTTACTTGAGGACAAAGGCTACTCAACTACATATAACATAGACATTATAAGTAGATGCACAGCAAAAATTAAAGAGCTACCAAAGCTAATGGGGAACAGAAATTCCTTGCACCAAGTGTTAAAATGCATCTCAGTTGCAAACACTTGAGAAGAATATCTTAGCTGAACTTACTCCAAATAACTAAATAGTGCAGGAAGGAGACACTGTCAACATGTGAGGACTTCTAACAGAACAATAAAGAAAATGAGTGGAATTTGATGCCCTGAAGTAATCTAAGATTACCCCAGGACAGCAATTCTCAGAATGAAAGATTGCCTTCATTTCCAGGCTAGAGGAAGAAATACAAAAAAGTGTAGCAAGAAGCAGAGAAATAAATGCAATAGGTTTGAGAAGAGGTGGAAAGTAACCAACAAGTTGAAGAGAATAGAGACCAGAGGAGATAGGAAGAGTACACAGCATGAAAAAAATAACTGATCAGTTATCAGACAAATAGCTTTTTTCTCAATGTGGCTGAAGATGTTTATCAACAGAAAGCAACTCTCTACTGCGAAGAATATTTGGATTTTGTTCAGTCAAGAACTACTCAAGACTGAAATAATTTCTTTTGATACCAACATACCCGACACTACCTCTGGTCCTATAATATAAAACTGCTTGTCTTCAAGTGCTATTCAACTATCATTAATTTTTGTAAGGATCTCAATTTATTAAGTTATGTTCCAAACACAAGATTAATAGTGCTTTCTGATTTAGGTACAAGGCCAGCAGTTTTGAATTGATACTATCAACCCAAGTACTTGACGAGTACATTATTTTATTTTGATACCCGAAAGGATAAAAGGCAATGTTAATCGTGACAAGATTTGAACTCAGAACATAGCGAGTTGGAAGAAATACCACAAGTATTTTCTCTGATGATTCTGCAATTTTACAAAATTTCTCTAAATGTTTGATTATTTTCAAAATTAAGTGAAAAATATAGGTAATGTGTATATATGATCACAAAATGGATAAAGGATGGATACATGATATGAGCTGCTGAGATAAGCAGTGGACAGAAAGTGGAGTTTGAAAGATGAAAAGAAATGAATGAATGTAAGACCTACATAAGAAAACTAGAACTTCATACATTTAAAAAAATATCTTTGTTCATACTAACTCTTCTCATATACATGTGGTATTTGGTATTTTCACATTATACCTCAGACATATACAACACAACAAAATCACGAACACCATTCTTTTGTCAGAGTTTACAAATGCTTCCTTTATTCCAACTATATTTCCTGTTATACATTATAATATTTAACATTAACATCACACATAATATGGTTCTTTTTATAGAAAAAAAAGATCCAGCAAAAAAAAAAAAAAAAAAAAGTGCAATGATTCTGACCACGAAAAGAAAAACTCTTAAATGTAACTTTTCCTTAAGTACAGCATAAGATACTTAAGTATCATCATCTAAGAATACTGCTCTACATCCTGTACGCCCACTATTTATACAGTCATTACTTTCTAATTACTGTTTTCCTTATATCCTGATCAAAGTTAGCTTTCAATACAGTTGCTCTGTGAAGGTCAAGCTGAAACAAATATCTGTTTTTGCCATGTTCGCCTTAAGTAAGAATCAAAATACATTTTATAAAATTCTTTTTTCAGCATTAATTCTACAATGAAAGCTAAATAATCTATACAATTTTTCACTTTCAGGTTGAATTTCAACAATTACATTCCTAATACTAATGGAAAGGACATGAATGCTACAATTTATAAGGTATTAAGCTTTTAATGCCTGTTTTTCATGCTGGCATGGGTTAGACAGGATCCAATGGGTCAGAGGACTGTGTTGTGCTCCAATATTTGCTTTGGCATGGTTTCTCCAGTTAGATACCCTTCTTAAACCACTTAATAAAATGTACTAGGTGCTTTTTTGTGGCACCAGCACTAGTGAAGTTATTATGCAGCTTGTAAGACTAAGATCCTCTTCGACTAAATGAAACTACCGTAGAGGGGGAGGCAGCTTTATGCTAGGTGATGAGAAGTATGACAAAAAAAAAAAAAGAGGCCAGAACAGGTTTCTTGCAGTAGAGGAGATACATAGCTACATACATTATATACAAAAGTGGGTGGGAGTAATCAGAGTGGAGATGGAAATAGAGTTGATAATGCTTTTAAATAAAATATCGAATTACTAATGAAATTTGGTTCTTCTTAAAGCCATGTCACTTCATCATCATCATCATCATCATCATTTAATGTCCATTTTCCATGCTGGCATGGGTTAGATGGCTTGACTGGAGATGGTAAGCTGGAGAGCTGCACTAGACTCCAGTCTGTTTTGGCTTGGTTTCTACAGCTGGATGCCCTTCCTAATGCCAACCCCTCCTCAGAGTGTACTGGGTGCCTTTTACATGTCACCGGCACTAGGCCACGACTATGATTTAACCTAGCTTGATGTGTCTTCTCAAGTCACTAAGTTAATTGTTTTGGAAAGAAGACCTGAAAGTCATAGAATTCCATTTCTTCATATAAATTTGAAACCTTGTCCAGGGTTAAAAGAGGTCCCCATTTCCTAGAACAGCCACTTCTGTAGCTTGTGAAGTTCGTATCAGATTGAAAAAATGTTGAAAGTGAAAATATGTGCTTAAAATGGAATTTGAAAAGTCAGAGAAAAATATATGAAAGTGAACAGAGTTTCACAGTGATGTAGTTTTCATAATAAAGCACTGATTGTAATCAGTGCCTGGTGAAATACACTTGAAATAGTATGACGTAGAAAAGCAAGTAGGGAAAATAAAGATGGGAAGGGGTATAATCAGCAAGTTAAAGAGATCAGTTTTTGTAGAAACATTACCATCTTTGTATACTCAATTTCTAACAAATAGTGTTTCAATTAATTTTCAATCAAGAATTTGAAGGTTTACTAAAATAACTAAAGTTTTTTTATTTGTTGCTATATTAAGATGGTTTTGGAGCAACTTAACAAAAGGTTCTTAGACAAAAATCTACTGGAATTCTACATACAGAATCATGCATTCCCATTTAAGGGGCCTATGGCGTTGTGAGCAAACATAGACACCCTCTCAGCCCTTCCATTTATTGACTTAGCAGAACATGAAGGATATGACAGCTGGAGGGAGAGAAAGGGCTGCACCAGCACTGGGCTGGTACACATTTTCAGCTGAATAGACTGAGGTACCAAGAAATGTTGTGTCTTGTTTAAAGACACAATGTGCTGCTGGTCAAGGAACCCCACAACCCTTATGATCAGGAGCCCAATACCCTAACCACCAGATATTGATCAAGATTTCAATACAAACAGTTTTATACATTCCATTTTTCGGTAGGCTGGTAACATGGGACCAGTGTTGTCTTCAGGTAAGTTGATACTAAAAAGTTTAAAAGAGGTAAAGTGTAAAACATTGTATAATGATGAAGCTAGAATTAGAATAAGGTGATGATTTGTCAATCATTAGATCTTCAAATAAAATGACTTACGATATTTGTTCCAGTTATTTAAGTTCAGAGTTCAAATTCTGTCACCGTCAACTTTATGTTCTACACTACTGAGGTCAATAAAATGAAAGGCTAGGTCAAAGTAGAAGAAGGTTGGCAGAACTGCCAGATCATTGCACAAAATGTCTTGCAATAGTTGTTCTGGCTATTTATATTGTGAGAGCTCAGGTAGATGGGGTGAACTAAGCTGTATGCGGCTGATAAGTTAGTATCTTGTAAAAGAATAAAAAAATAGCTGAGGGAAGGCAACAGAAAATTACCTTGGTATTTTCCAACAAAAATTCCATGATCTAACAAAAATTCCATGATCTAACAGCATGTCTATGAAGTCATTAAGGGTTGTTCATCAACCAGATGGTGCAAAGAAGGGGGGAAAATATCAGTCGAGAGGGGTTTGTTAATCAACCAGATAGCATTTTTACAGAATGTGGTCCAGAAAATGAGTAACTGAAGGAGAATAATCCATCTTTCAAAGGAGCTTACTGACAAATTATTATAAGTGATAGCACTTTGTAAAGTAACAATTTAAGCAGAGGTGAAGTATTTCTTGGCAAGAATACAGAAGGAGGAAGTGTGTTGGTTTAAATAAACATAGTTTCTATGAGGAAGGGAAGCAGTTTAATGTTTCTGGCTCAAGGCATTTATTGAGGAAGAGAAAGAGAATTTCAGGTGTTGGGGTTGAAATACGTCTGCTATTCATCACAACTGAAGTTGTGGTCCAGTTCTAACTTGTCCTTTATGTTTTTTCTAATTATACTTTTAAACTAGATATAGAATCTCAAATTATAACCAAAACAATCTTAGAAAATCTCCAATGGTATTCAACTTCTAATTTAGCACCCCCCCCCATTTATTTCTGTGACTTCTTGAAAATTAACAAATTGTCATTCACCTTAGAATTAAATAATAAATTAGCAAATGTGAAATACATTATATCACCAAATTTTAGTATCAAATTGTTTACCAATGACTGCTAACATCCAAGTTAATGACAAATTTAAACTAACCAGAAGTCACAAAAAAAAAAAAAAGCAGGCACAAAAAATTACATAAAAGAACAATAACCATTCTAATTGATTATATATGTATAGGTGCAGGCATGGCTGTGTGGTAAGAAGTTTGCTTCCCATCCAATGGTTCTGAGTTCAGTCCCAGTGTGTGGCACCTTAGGCAAGTGTCTATTATAGTCCTGGGCCAATCAGGGCTTTGTGAGAGTGAACTTAGTTGATGGAACCTGAAAGAAGCTCGTCATATATATAAATATACATATTTCTGTGTGTGCATATATGTATATATATATGTATATATATATATATATATATATACTTTGCAAAATTAGGATAAAATGTGTCAATCCAGTTGAGTTGATAACATCAATTTGGCGACGGGATAAGTACTAATTTTTTTTATACTTCTTAATATTCTTAGTATTTTATATGTTTGGATGTTACTGGAGAGTCCATAAAAACCTGGATTAATCCCTCCCTGATCTTGAATTTATATATATATATGTGTGTGTGTGTGTGTGTGTGTGAGTGTATATATCTATGTGTATATCTATCTATCTCATCATCATCCTCCTTTAACGGACGTTAAAGGATGATGATGATGATGATGATATATATATATATATATATGATAATACTTCAACAAGTATGAAAGCACTTGATCACTAAAGAGAGTAAAGATAATCTGAAAAAAAAACCTTGTGGTATTTTTAAAATTATATAATATATATATATATATGAATCTATCTATCTATCTGTCTGTCTGTCTATATTTGTGTGTGTGTTTCTTTGTCTTGACATCACATGATAGCTATAAAATGATTGTCACTGTCAAACAAGCAGTGTCATTCCTTTCCAATGTTCTGTGAGAACATGTCTGGCCATGGGGAAATATTATCCTGCATGGAAACAAATGAGCATTGGCAACAGAAAGGGTATCTGCCCTAAGAAAATCTGCTTCAATAAATTCTGTCCAACTCATACAAGCATGGAAAAGGGGACGTTAAAATGATGACGACGACGTATGTCATATATCGGATACTGCACAATTATTAAAATGTAAATAGGCGTGGCGTGGCTGTGTGGTAAGAAGCTTGCTTCCCAACCACATGGTTCTGGGTTCAATCCCACTGCGTG
>JAOPUL010003388.1:30514485-30529669 GCA_027564515.1 Octopus rubescens | reverse complement strand
GCACCGTCTTGAATTTTTAGTCAACTGAATCGACCCCAGTACTTATTTTTTCAAGCCTGGTACATTCTATCAATTTCTTTTGCCGAACCGCTAAGTTATGGGGATGTAAACTAACCAACACCGATTGTCAAGCGGTGGGGGGGGACAAACACACATATATATATATATATATATATACATACACACGATGGGCTTCTTTCAGTTTCCATCTACCAAATCTACTCACATAAACACAGATATGATAGAAGTAAATAGACACCCTTATAATCGTTAAAATCTATTTAAACTTATTTAAATCTAACTTATTACCAATTTTATTTAGTGAAAATAGCGGTCAACGTACAAACTTTGCTTTTTATTAGTATATAGATATATATCTTTTTTCTTGTCAGTCATTAGATTGCAGCCATACTGGGGCAATATATACATATATATATATAGAGACATACACACACACATACTTAATATTATAGCAATTCTTTATTTACTAAAAAATGAAATTATAGTTTTATTTATGATTATATTGTTGTTTACCTAAATTATGTAATTCTAAAATAATTTGTATGTGTGTATAGCTATTTAGTTAAAAGGGAAGCAACTATAGGATAGATCTGCTTACCATGACGTAATGATAAATTATTTTGGTGTAGTAAGGGCAGCAAAGACTTTCTGCCAATACAAGACGCCAAAGGGATGCAAAACACGATTCTCAATTTAAGATAAGTCTGTGTTTTGTTCGTCTAAGCTTGTCTTTTTCATCTCTGCCATATTGTTATGCTAGAAATGTGAAAATATGTCCTTAGATGTGAGTTCCCACTACTTCGCAGTTTGAAAATTTCCCTTCCTGCCCGGCAATACGAAGGGGGTTTGAGCACTTGTGCACAGGCCACTGCTCTACGAAGAGGGTCCGGGTGCATGCACACAGGCCACTGAGCTATACCAGGCTATGTATGTATATTTGTATATGTCCATCTGTCCCCAGTTTATATGTCTCGTCCGTCCCTGGTCTATATGTCCGTCTGACTACCAATCGCCTGTGTGGTGCCACATAAAAAGCACTCCTGAAGGTGTCACGTAAAAGTACTAGTGCCGTAGAAACCAAACCAAATCAGACTGGAACCTGGTGCAGACCCCCAGTTTGCCAGATATATATATGTATATAAATATGATTGTACATTAGTGTCAAATAAAATAATATGTATGTATAAGGATGCGTTCAAATAAATCTTGGTTTGGCCTCAAAGTATAAAGTGAGTGACTTTCGTCAATAGTATGTATGTATGTGTAGAAGTGGTTAGAGAGTTATTAATTTAGAGATTGTGAATTGTTCAACAAGGTATATGTGTGTAGAGAAAATATCAGAAGGCGTGTTTATAAATGATTTTTATTTTTGGTTGTTAACAAGAGCTGATTTGTCATTCTGAGCGCAAGGGTGAAACATGTGCGGGAGTCATAGCGAATTGAGTTGCTGAGTTGGCGGAGAGGACTTAGCACATATGGGTGTCCTTGTATTGAATCTCCAGAGCCTGACTAATTGGGAGTTAGCGGAAAGTTCACTGTTCAGTGTCTGCAAGCTAACTAAAACAAGATGCGACTTAACTTAACTGGCAGAAAACTGCCTTTTCAAGTTAATGTGCGCCCAGCTCCGATTAGCTGAAATAGTCGCAGCACGACTGTGTCACAATGCTATAGCTGACTCTGCTACAAGTACTCCCTGCTCAGACTACAAGTCAATATAAACAACAAGGGAAAAACATGCATACAAAAATGAAGAAAGCAATATTAAACATAAGCACAAAAATGTCAGGCACTTAGGGTGAGTCCAATATATTCAGCTGCCGAGAGAAAAAGTCAAGAGGCTGCAAGTGTTGCTGATGAAATTGCTGTAAAACAGCACCGATTGCAGTGTCTGATGCATCAACCATAAGCAAAAGCTTTGCACTGGAGACAGGGTGTGCAAGAAGAGATGCTTTAGAAACTTCGTGCTTCACAGCTTCAAAAGCATTGGTTTGAGTAGGAGTCAACGAATGGTTTCATTTTTCTTGTGTCTGTTCTTTAGAAGCTTGGTAAATGGAGTCAGGAATTCAGCACAGTGAGGAATGAATTGACGATAAAAGTTCATTAAGCTAAGGAAGTGTTTTAACTGCCGAAGGAGGAATGTTCACAATAATTCTAACTTTGTCTGGTAGAAGTTGAATGCCATCTGCATCAATGGTGTGACCAAGAAACACAAGAGAGGATGCTGGGTGTGCTAAGCCATTTAAAGTTATCTCTATATTCAACATGACCGTAGCGAGGTCTATAGAGGAAAGTAGCTGGCTGGAAGCAAGGCACAGCAAAACATGGGTTGTGATTCTTTCATATAAAAAATGACTGGCAGAAACTGCCTTTACAAGTTAATGTGCAACCAGCACTGATTGGTTGACATAGCCGCAGCATGACTTGCTATAGCTGACTCCGCTACAAGACCATTCAAGGAACTCAACCACCACTACCTTTGCTGCTGGGAAAACTGGATTACCCATCCTTCTCCAAGACCAACAAAGCAGTTGACCGTATTCTTTTCTCTGACCAACATGACCATACTCCAAATATGATGGATAACTGCACCAAGCCAAGGGTTGGCCTGGAAGCAAGGCCATTTGCCCAATGATTTCAATGACTAGATACCAGGATGTGTATAACAATGAGGTGTACACATCATGAGGTTGGCCAGAATGGTTTCAGAAATGATTGGTGCACAGAATACAGACTATCTTTTTGAACTCAGTGGGTAACTTAAATGTTGTTTGATGTAAACAGCAACAAAGATGGTACTTTCAGATTAGAGACTAGTCGTTATCAATGTCACATTTGTGACACAGTGGTCAAATTTCTTCTTGGGAAGTTCTGCTTATCAATAGTAGTAGGAGACTGGAATATCATTTAGATGCATGCTAAGTTTGTGTGAAGTTAGCTGAAAGGAGATGGGGGTATAAAAACAGTTCCAACCAACTGACAAGTACTGACTGGATTTTCCTGAATGTATCAGTGAAGGTATGGAGTAGTTGCCATTGGCTCATCCAGATCATATCTAAAGAGAGTGTTTGTTAGGTCAGAAAATAGAGATTATGTACAGTGCACAGAGTTTCAACTGGTTAGCAACACAGATGACATAAGTGTGTAGATTAACCATGCAGATCATTCACCCATCTCTCTACAATGAATAATTAGGATTTAGCAGAGAAGCAATGATAATGAATAAATAGATTAATGGAGGAAGTAAAGAGTAAATTGGATGAGTCCATTTGGAAAGTTATCATGATCAGTGTGCACTGGACAAAAATGGTTCTTCACTATTTTTTCAAAGCAAAACACAAAGGTTGCATTTTCAGTGCGAAAGCATATGCTCTTAGAGACAAGGGAACAATAACCACTTGATGGGCCTAATTTCATCTTTCACAGACAATGCTACTTGTGACATCCCAAGTAGATCTATCCATGATCTCAGTGGTCAGACTAAATCACTGTCAGAACAGCTTAAAGTCACAAAATTAGTCTGTCAAGAGAGTCCTCTCTCATCATTTCTGTATTACTGACACTTAAGCCACTGCTATGGAAATTTGAGAAGCATCCTGATTAAACTGGGACAACTATGTTGGTATATACAAATTACAAAGTGTCAGACAAAACAGAGATGGAGGTAGTCAGCACTGTTCTAATGGAATATGAGATGACAAAAGCAAAAAATTTGTCTAGACAAGTCAGTCAGTTCACAGCTAGGAACCTGGAGAAGCAAGTTCATGCTGCTGGCCAATGTCATAAGGTGCTGAACCATTGGAATGGTTAAGTTACTTAAGGTCTAGTTCAATTCAAAAGTCCAAGTGGATAAAAATTTGGATCAGACCATGCACAGAGTGGCCAGTTTTATACAGAACTGGGATGAGAGGAAGCTATCCTTGAAAGGTTTGGCAGAGGTAGTGAATGTGTACATTCCCTCTATCATATATTACTATGATTGACTGCCACACCTTGCTTCAGTTTTTGCTTGATCAGATTAAAACATTTGCTTTTTTTGTACTTCTTGGAAGGGATGTGTTCTATTAGTCAGGCAGTCCATCTGCTACCAGCACTCCTGTACAGAGGACTTGGTATGCAGTAGCTGATGATGTGTAGACATGCATGGAGACTGAATGAATATAGAGATTCCTGGTTGGTGAACTGGAGTGGTCAGCCTTTGTCAGGCATGTTTTCTCACAACTTGTTTCTGATAGAGCTGCAACCCTGATCAATTGAAGAACAAGACTGGGTACCTGGTATCTCAAATGTCGCCAGGCACACACAGCTCTCTACATGTCAGGCAATATGGTCAGTGGAGCTTTCATGTTAGCAGTCTATAGATGTCTAGTGGTGAAGAAGAGTGACAATGTTCTCAGGGAAACTCTGGGTGTTAACAAGAATCAACTGGCTGGTCTGTTCTGGAAGACTTTTGGTCAAGAGACAAAGGTACAGAAGTGCCATCAGTTAGGTCTGTCTGAAATGTAGGCAGAATAACAAAGCTGTTGTGTATGCATTATTTCAGTGCCCAGCATTACTGACCTGTGGAGATTTGTTTAATCACTGCTGTAGCATCCAGCACAGAAACAAATTTAGGTCAATTGCACTATGAAGATTGCTCTTCCACTTTACTTGGGTTAGGAAGGATAGGTAATTTTCCTGTCTGGTGGCTACAGTGAAAAAGATTGTATGGTAGTCATGACAGGACAGACCTCTTTAAACAAGTCCTCATCAAAATTTTCAAATTCCACTTGGATAGGAAGTAAAGATGGAGAGGGTGGTGCTGTCCTCCAGTAAATTTGTTGAAAGGTGGGTGAAGGTGACAAACATGGTTGAGTGAATATGTTTGCTCTTAGCATGAACCTGTAGACCAGAGACTGACAACTGGAAGAAAGCAATTGCCTGAGGTAGTCAGGGTAATCATGGATCAGTAGGATTCCTTGATTGCCTCTAAGGTGGTAGTCCTCCCCTTGAGGCATAACCAGATTTTGTATACTGTTTATACCATTACTTTTCATTTCATTCAATTTCAGAGTAAATCCCCACACTTTTAGTAACCTGTCTCTTAATGCAGCCCATCATCCCTCACCCTTGTAGCAATAAAAATTGTCACCATGTGTCTCCATCATTTTAATTTTTTTTTTTTCCTTTTGTAAACAAGAATGATTATTAATTCCCAAACAATTTGCTTTCAGTTTTCTCTGATTCACATTGAGACTCAGCATACAATTTCCCTCTATCATTTGAAGGTTTATTTTCAAGTCTGATTATATTTCACTACCTCATGCTTCCAGCAAAATGAATCTATTGACATTAAAAGAAGTTCTCTTCCTTGTAACTAATACAATCTCTTGTCACTAACAATACCTTCATTGGTTTGTTCAATCAAATAACAGAATATTAGAACTCTAAATGAATCACTGCAGCTGTTCATGGTCTCAAGACTTAAGTAGAATGTAGTGCCTAGTATCTAGATGTTTAAATTGCTTACTCAACTGTCTACCTACTGCTTTCCTATATATTGTCATTATTAAGCTTAAGTGGCCCTACATTCATTTCTACATGTTAACCTGAAGTATTCACCTATCAATGTCAGGCATTACATGTCATATATATTCTTCAATATAATTAAATTTAGTTTGGTGAAAATGACAGAAATAACAATATGCTGGACTAATTAATTTGTTTAGTTATTGTCCCTTTAGGTTCAGAGTTCAAATTTGCCTTTCATCTTTCTAAAATTCAGTAACATAGATAGCAATAATGAGGGGTCAATTAAATTGGTAACGTCCCTCCTCTACAATATATAATCTTGTATCTAGACAAAAGAAAGCAATGTGTTTAAATTACTAATGTAGATAGATGCCAATTATAATTATCTTCATATGAAATTCCAACAAGACCTAATTAAATATGGAGAAGATGTACTTACATTTAAATGCCCTTCCATGCTTGCTAAAACATTTATAAACAAAACTATACATTCAGTCAATTTCTTATTATAAAAACGGAAAGGTGACTCGTTTAAAACCATTAGAAATATTTTTCTTTAGGACAGCACTTTAGAAAGGTTTCCAAATGATCTCTTTAAATTAAGTACAGGTCCAGTTTATCTTGATTTTTTGGACTTTAAATACCATATAAATATTAATTCTAAAAGTCAAATTATTAGATCACAATTAGTATCATTAATATGAGCTTATTCTTAATTTACACAGAAAGTTGAAATATTTTTTCTAAAAAAAATGTCAGGACTTCAGAACAACAATTAAAGATTCTCTATTGAACATTAGTTTAATAAAGCTACCGAAACCACCATATATATGTGTGTGTGTCTGTCCCTCCTCCGCGTGACAACAGGTGTTGGTTTGTTTACGACCCCGAAACTTAGCGGTTCGGCAAAAGGAACCAATAGAATAAGTACCAGACTTTTAAAAAAGTACTGGGCCAATTTGTTCAGCTTAAATCCTTTAAGGCAGTGCCCCAGCATGACCGCAGTCCAATGACTGAAACAAGTAAAAAGATAAAGAAAAGATATGAGGGATTCCTCATATTAATGTATTTTTAATTTGCTGCGGTTAACACCAATGACTTAGGCCTGTAAATAAATATACCTAAAACAATTTCAGTATGTTAAAAACAAACCAACAAACAAACGAAAAAAAACCTGTAATAACTACTTCATTTCTTCAACCTAAAATTACCATCATCATACAATTCCTTTATCCAATTCTTATTCCTCCCCACCATTTCCTCATATGCTTTCTCCACATTGTTTTATACTTTTACGAAAGTAGCATCAAATATTTTAAATTACTGGGTTTGTTCGTTATTCGGACATATTGTCTCTAAAATTGACATGTCACATACAATCAACAACAGGTGGGAAAATGAGAAAATGTAACATGTTGACGATGAATAGCAATTTATACAACATCAATATTGGAAACACATCATTATTATTATATAAGCATGTATAAAAATACAATAATTTTGCAAATAATGTTTTCATGCATACTGAAGGTAGAAAATGGGTCTGTTAAGTATAGTGAGCTTTGACTGCGGAAGATCTGCAGCAAATCGAGAGGAATGAGTGTGGGCTAATTTATGATAAAAGGCTAAGTTTATAATATTTAGGCAAAAGCGCTAGGGACTACGCTGGTATAGCCATGTAATATTGTAACTGAGTGAAAATAGCTGAGTGTTTTGACAGTAGAAAGATCTACAGAAGAGCTTAGACAAAAAAAGAGTGGTGAGAGTAGATCTAAAAGTATTGGGACTCATAAACAAGATGAAGCAACATCAAAATGAATAGAAAGATATGTATTCGTGAAACATGGGAAAATGGGTGTTAAAACGAAATTAGTATAGATAAATTGCCTTCCCATATTAGAAGGAATTGAACAAGGCAATAGCTGTTATGTGCATGTCTTCATATTTCGATAAAAGCAGCCCAGTCTAAATATGAAATTGTTTTCGTTATATTCAGTCTTCCAAGCTTTTATTTTTACATTAATTCTTTCAGGTGGACTTAATTTAACTTTTGTATTTATTTATTCAATAACATCATATATTTTAAATCTGTTTTCGAAGAGGAGTTGGTTCATTGTTAACGTTAAATAGGGAAGACAGTCCTTATTCCATGGAAGAAGTTTTAACACGATCTGAAATGTTCTGAAAGCGAAGACAATTATTAATTTTAAGGGGAGATTCCTAACAGTGACTGCACCAGCTCCAAACATTCTATTTAATTAATTTTTTTTACAAGAATATATATATATACATATACACACACACACACACATATATATAAACATTTAATGTTTTAGCAGAGAGACTCCGAGTTATTTTTAATTCGAATAGGACCCTCTTTGGATTTCTGGTCTCCCTAATCTTTGATTCAAGAATTTTCTTTTGTGTGTGTGAGAGAGAGAGAGAGAGACTAGTTTTTTTTTGTATAATTACGATTAGTTTTAATTGTTATATATTTATGTAAGTTCTTATTAAGTGCAATTTTACAATATCTATAAGAGTATGTATGGGAGTAAGAACTTAATGATTCCCCAACATCAAGTACTATGACTATTTCAGAAGAAAAATGTAGCTATAAAGAATTTATGACATTAGCTGATGAAGGAGTAAACAAAAAAAATAATAAAATAAAATAAAACATGGTTTTTTACCAAGAGGAGGAATTCTAGTAGTTCTAATCACTGTGTAAATGTCTTCAGTGACAAATCTCCCAAGCGGCGACGACTTATCCAGACCGAGTATTCAACTAAATTATTTCTACAATTTAACCTCAATATATGTTTAACAGTCACTAAAAATTTTTTATCCAGAGACGATTAGCAAAACAAATTTATATATATATATAAAAAAAAATATACCTCTTGTCACCATTCATACGAAAGACAAGAATTCTCTTAACATGATTTTGTTTTTGTCTTCAACCAAAGCTCAGTAACTCGTATAATAAACACAAGATCACATTGAAAACACGCTTCAAACTAGATAAAGCACAGAAATAAAACAACTATTATAGCCATGCGGCGAGGAATGTGGGTGTCAAACGATATGGCCTAACTGTTACTACTACCACCACTGATCCACTTACTGTAGTATTTTTTGTTTTTTTTTACAACGAGCAAACACCCACTTGGTACCCAGAGTCCAAACCGCTGAGATATGGTAAAGTTTATTCAACCCTGGCAGACTCCGGACCGGAACAAAAACCTACAACTATATTTGTATTTGAAACTTCAGTGTCAACTGATGCTGCAGATAGTACGGCTTCAGCAGAAGTACAATTACCGAAATTTTCGCTAAGAACGTAGGTTTAGCGATCAACGTAAATAAAACAAGGGTCTTGTACCAAATGCACCCAAAAAGCAGGGTCCTGGTTTTGTCATTTTTATATATAAGGATAGTTACAAGGAAAATGTGCATTTGCAGTAGGCATACCTATACAACAGTAGGCATTGTTTCTTAATAACTTTCAGAAAAATGTATATCACACTTGTGTGGATATGTCCTTCCAGTATCTGAGTAGTCACCTGTCTACCGCAGAACGTAGATATTGATGAGAAAATCCAACACCAGATAAAATGTGCCATCCAGTGACAGAACAGAGGAATGTCAGCGCGCTCAAAACAAGCCAATACTTCAGATATTGAAACCATGTGTACATGGTATCAACTTGGACGGGCTGACCACGCCGTGCGAATGCCATACTGTCGGGTTACCTAAACAACTGCCCCCATTCTCAACTGAATGAAGAGAAGGATCGGTTTAAAGATATACTTTAATGAAATTTTGGCGTTGCTGGTCAAAACGAAAGATAGCCGGGATTCTTGTGGTGGTGGGGAGATGTGGCGTCAACATGGAATCGTTGACAAATAATTGAAACAAGAGAGAGAGACGGTTCATCTATAAATTGGAGCCTAACTCAGCAAAGCAACTAATTCGGTGCATCTCTCGCGAGATAAACAAATAAATGTCCGATCTGCTCTCGGACTTGTGGATCCCACATTGAGCTACGAAGTCACATGTGGGTTCAAAGAAGTTCAATCTGTTCGACATTCATCCTCGACTACTACTATACCGAGACAGTTGTTTGAATGAGAGAAGAGACTGGGGGTAAGGGGTCCATTACGAAACTGTTTAATAAACAGCAGTTACATTGAACTGAAATCAAGGAAGGGGAGGAGAGAATGTTTGTGTGAGAAACATTACTATCGACCTGATTACGCACAAAAAAACAAAAAAAATACCACAGAAAACTATTAACCGTTTTCGAGTAATATATAACAAGCCAGAGTTGCAAACATAGTTGCGTTAAATGGGTACGAAATATGAGCGTATCTAGAGAAACAATTTCATTAGGAAAATAATGCTAGGAGAAGGAAACCTTAATAGTTAGTAGTGATTTTTTTAAAAGTCGTCATGCACGCTTACATACCATTAACATATAGTCATACTTTGAATCATAGAAAATGATAGAGGAAACATCCTTTGTTTAAATAAGGTCTATTAGTATTTATATTGAATTTAACTCTCCCTGGTTATAAATTGTTGAGTAGAATAGACCATTAAACTGGTAATAAGAAAGACATATTCACAACACGAATTTTGAATGGGAATTCATGAAAACAAGGTAGAGGTGCTTGTTAGTTATAAAATTAGCGTCCAACATTCTTCTATTTAGATAGCTAAAACTCTGAACAAGAGGGGAGAGTAACAGGTTTTACATATGACAAATAAACATTTTACACTCGAAGCATGTCGTTTTACTTTCAATACTACAATAAGACAAACATGTAATATTTATTAAATCTCAAGCTTTGTGATAATATACATCGGCGTGGAACTACTGAAAAGCATAAAAAAATATCGCAATCCTTTCAATTTAATTACTTTCTATGCTTGCTTATATTTTTGGGCTCGGGAGATATAACAGTATTTGTACATTAAGAAAGATTTTATCGAATAATAAACGCAAACTATAAAAATAGTGTGTGTGTGTATATATATATATATATATATATATATATATATATACACACACACACATGTATGTATTGTATCTTACCTGCCAAGAAATCCTGTCAGTCCGATACCTTTCCGTTTTGTACAATCTCGAATGAATAAATTTTGGTCCTGAGATGTTGATGGTGGCCATTGGTTTCGTGTTGGTTCGTAAGAATTCCTAGAGTGTAAGTTGACCTCTACCAGACACGATTCCAATGGGTTGGTAGTATCGAATGTAGAGTTCTGCGAGTTGGTCCCAGTAGGAGAAACATTAGAAATAGCACAACTAGTAGTTGCTTCAGCATTAACTGGGGTTCCTGTTGATGCGGAAATGTCACTGAATTCATCACTCACCCCTGATGCCACCGAAACACCGCAAGCAACATCTGTACAGGTACTTAGACTCGATAGGCTAGACGTATCCACACAGTTCAACGAACAGCTTGTGCTCCGAGGACTCTGATCAACTTCTACATAAGCTTTCTCACAATTTGAAGATTTGTCTTCATTTTGAAATTTACAAGTCATAGGAACATATTCTATTTCTTTCTGTTTGCCATGGTCAATACTGCCAGGGGTCACTGAATTCCAGTCCTGAGACACCAACTGTTTGGTGATGGGGATGTACAAAAGAGGAATGTTTTCAAGTACAGTAGATAACTTTCCGTTTTTACCTACCATAACAGTGACATCGTCAATCGGAGACATGGATGGGGTTGTTGTGCCACTAGTAGTATTCTGGCAAAGAAAGTTATGGCCAAGATCACAACCAGAAACCAAGTTACTCTCCACAATTCGAGTTAATCCATTCGTCAAAGGCAATTCAAGACTCCTGTTATTCGATAAATGTGATTTGGTATCTTGATTTTTGCCTTTCGAATGACCGCTAGCACCAGAAGCCGACGTCAAGGAAGAGTCGTTGATATTCTTAACGGAATACTGTGTGGACTGTTTAGATTCCCGATGACAGTTTGTATGAATGGAATTTCTGAATCTAATCGAATCTTGATTAGATTGTTGAACAGAACATTTCTCATCCTCATCAGAGTTTAAATCAACGACTGAAAGCCGTTCGAGTGGTAGTGTACACGAGACTGCAGCACCTTCTGCTTTCTTGCGACCATTTTCACGATTTTGTTTTGTATCTTCCGAAGAATCTTCGCCATTAATCGTACTAATGCCGCCAGGGGATTGCTTGTTGTTATCAATTGTTGTTGAGACAGGGTCTCTGGTTTGTTGTCTGTTAGAGCTACAAGAAACAGCAGGGTGACTGTTAGAGTTACTGCTACCAATAACTGAGCGGCTAGTTGCTGCACTAATAGTATCAACACACTGATTACTACTATTTGAAGCATCACAGCCAATGATAAGAGTTCGTGTGTGGATCACATCTGCACAAGATTTGTCGTTATTTGATGCTACTATTTCTTCTCGGTTAGAATGAAGTGTAGAGGTATTACTCTCCTTAAGGGAGGTAAAATAGGGGGGAGATGCAGAAGTAACAAAAGGGGAGGAACTGCAGCTGTTAGAACTGCTTGTTGTTGTGGTGATGGTGGTGGTTAGAGTCGTGTTCTCGATGTGAGATTTTATCGGGTTGATATCACTATAGAGGTTGGTGGGGAATAGTTTAACGACAGGAATTGCTTGTTCATCTCTCATTTCATTACACTTGTCATCTATCTCATTAATAATTTTGCCCAGTCGATCAGAAGACAGTGTATGGGCGGTAAAATCCAATTCTTCACTCATGACCGGTTTCATTCTGGCACCATCATGAGTTGTTTTAGGCGATTTTCTTCTAGTTTCAGGTTCGATACACTTTCCCATGGTTGAAAACCATTCAGGTGACAAGGGTATGAGAAGAAATGATTTTTCGTTGTAATGAGGCTTCTTAAAGAACAAGTGGAGATGAAAAGGAAGAGAGAGAAGAGGACTGGACAAAAAAGAAATGGAACCGTCAGAGACGGAAGGAGAGCAATTGTTAAAAGAGAACACAGAGAAATAATAAACGGAATGTTTTGGTGTTGTGGTAACTGAGACTGGGAGAAATTTGAAACGGTGAGACACAAGTTGGACACCAATGAATCTATCGAAAGAATTTTCAAAATCCCTACTTTTATCACAAAGATAATTAAACAGTTCACTATAGGCATCTTTTACAATATCCGGAGGCATTAACCTTTTAGGTGATCGCCGTCAAGTTATGCAATCTCCAACCTTAATGTGTTTGTTTTCACATCAGTTTCTATGTTTACAGTGTATTAAAGAAAACGGAAGACTGGTAAGATCCCAATACAATCTTCAGGTCTCTCCATAGTCTTTTTATGGGATATGTTAAATCATTTAGAACAAATAATACCTACAGTTTGTTTCGATTGCCAGGTGTATCCAAAGGTATGTTTATAGCCATGACTCTAACATTGCTATAGGAGAGCGGCAACAACGCCAATTAAAGTCAATACAGCCAACGCTTCCATAGCATATATGTTAATGAGGGGAGCGGCCTATAAACAACAACTATGTAACCTTGACGAGAAGTGTTTTGTTTTGTTTTTTAATTTACTAAAATATTTTTCTTGAAGTAATTATCTATTTATTTTTAATTAAAATAATACGAAATTTATATTTATAAATATTTTTTACTTTGTTAAACATATTCTCTATTTGCGATAACAACATCTGAACGTTGATATAAAAGTACGTGTAACATGAGTACTTAATTTATAATTCAATTAATTTTCAATTTCCTATTCTAAATCAGTGATTTTGTATATTAATTTGTTTAATAATTAGACGAGGAACATTTTGATCAAAAATTTACAGGCGATTCTTTTTTCCCATCAGCCTCTGTTGTAGCGCCGATTTGAAACCTACCACCAGCATGGTGCAAGTCTGTATAATAACACATGTCTCTTGATTATATACATTATTTATGTATATATAAGTAAGGTATTAACCTTATATTTCTATTTATATCTTTTATCGTTTTTTCTATTCAGCAATGCATTTAGATTTCACTAAATCCTTATATATATTTTCAGCACAATTATTTTCCAATTTAAGATTTATTAATTATTTTACGAAACAGCAGATTTCATCGATTTTTGTGTATTTTTTAGTCTTTAAAGCTGTGTCATAGATAAGGATTTTTATGTTTTATATAAAACAATCATGGACTTTCTGAATAGCACGTCTAACGAAAAGTTATCTTGAATTTTTTTAGTAAACCGGTTCGCTTGGATCATGAGCCAGGTTTCATGCGGCTCTAGTCGACAGCTATATCTGTTTATTCTGAGTCTGGTATGGCGTCCTTCGAATTCAGAATAAAAGCAATATTACTTTAAAGCAGGTTAAACTTAAGAATTCAATGAAATTAGTGATGGTTAACATTAATTAGCAATTAGTATGTTTTGTCTGTTACTAAGTTTGAGAGGCCCAAATCGTTCGATACACCACTTTTTTGCATGCAATTAAACCTATTTATCAAGATTAATGTCGTGTGATAACAGTTTCAGCTTCTGATAATGTAATTAATAGCGTTTGGCTATCTGTATTTCACAGTTTCAAGTAAGAATATTTTCAGAACTTGAGATAAAGCTTCGTGTTTTAATGACAAAATGCGGTGGCTTCTTAAAGAGCTTATAAATTAAGATCTCTACGATGTCAGTTTGAATTTATCATGATCGACCAATATTTAATCATTATTATATCAAATTACACCCATAGAGGCGCAGGCGTGGCTCTGTGGTAAAAAACTTACTTCCCAACCACATGGTTCCGGGTTCAGTCCTACTGGGTGGCACCTTGGGCAAGTGTCTTCTACTATATAACCTCGGGATGACCAAAGCCTTGTGAGTGGATTTGGTAGACGAAAACTGAAAGAAGTCCGTCGTATATATATATATATATATGTGTGTGTCTGTTTGTCCCCACCACCGCTTGACAACCGGTGTCGGTTAGTTTACGTCTCCATAACTTAGCGGTTCGGTAAAAAATGATCGATAGAATAAGTACTGGGGTCGATTCATTCGACTTAAAATTCAAGGTGGTGCCCCAGCATGGCCTCAGTCTGATAACTGAAACAAGTAAAAGATAAAAGAAGATATACTTAATTACAAACTGGATTTTAATGCCAAATTATAAATAGTATAATAGATATAAAATAATTTCTAAAAGATACAGTATAATTTTAAAACATTCCGAAATTGAATCATATTTAGTAACTAGAATTCTTAAAATATAAACTGTCACACTTCTTGAGAAGTTTTTAAATTAAAAATATTTCTACGAATTTTAGTGACGTGCTTACCTCCCTTTATACAAGTATCGGTGCCAAACTAGACATTTACCGATATTTTCATTTGTGTGGAAATTAACTAGAAATCAGACTAGTTCAGTCATTGCTGCCCCTCTCAGGCGAAACAGTTGTCATCCTGAGATGCTGGCTGACGATATGGAAGGGTTTCCGGTATTGCAATGGATTTAGAAGAGCTTGCAAAACCCTTGAGTAGCTCATGCAGTTCCTGCGTTGGGGCAAAGCATCTCTTCTTCTTCTTCCAAAGTTTAAAATCCGGTTTTGTCCCCGTGAACGGGGGTGGCCGGATTCACCTCACACTCG
>JAOPUL010003388.1:30401353-30424734 GCA_027564515.1 Octopus rubescens | reverse complement strand
CCTGAGAGACCTTGTGGCATAGCACTCGGCGAAAAACACCTAAAATCCGACAACGCAGATAAACATACCAACGTATGCTGTATTGCGATGCGACAGAAAAGACAGTAGTCATGGTGGCGTTGCAATGTTCATCTGTGAAGATCTCACGCCCCACATTTTTTTTTCGCACGCAAACTCGGTATGACACTAATTGTACATATACGATAGTTATATGTACTACTTATCGCCCACCAGATGCTCCAGATCACATGGGCATTATTGAAGACTGCCTTGCAAGAATAGAAGAAGTCTTAACCAAGCTAGAATAGCAAATCAATGTACTTATCATGGGAGACTTCAACCTACCCAATGCAGGATGGCCTGAGGGCCTTTTCCTCTCAGGAATGACGCTGTGTGAGGAAAGTCATGTGGAATCCCTGCTCAACCTCACCAACAAATTATACATGGAGCAAGTAATACTCCAACCAGCCAGGGCAAACAATATACTTGATGTCTGCTTCGCAAACAATATGGATCTCATCCATGATGTGAAAGTAACACCGACGATAGTCTCGTATCAGTGCATAATAGAGCTGACCATGTATGGACCAAAGTAACCTGCAGACATGCAGCCTATGAGAAGCATTCAAAATCTATCCAATCTGAACTACCACAAAGCAGACTGGAAATCAATTGAGAAAGAGATCACCAAACAGGATTGGCCCCCAATGTCTCCCTACACCCGACACCGACATGAAGTTGAAAAAATTCATGTCCATAATGCAAGCCATATGCTACAATTTTGTCCCAGAGAAAAAGGCCACTGCACATAAAACCAAGATTCCCAGGAAGAGAAATGTTCTTATGAGACGGCGTACAAAGACTGCAAACTGCCTCAACAGGGAACTCAGTGGCAGTGAAAAATCCCACCTGACAACAGCACAACTGGAGATCGAGAAACATCTGAAATGCTCCCATGAAAAAGAAAGAGCAGACAAAGAAGCTTGGGTTATAAAAAATATAAAACCAAACTCTAAAGCCTTAAGTGTGCCAAAGAAATTGCTTCCGTGAATTGCAAGATAGGGCCACTCCTCCAAAAAGATGGTTCCCTCACGAGAAACCCAATGAGGATAAGTGAAACACTGAATGAACAATTCAAAAGTGTTTCCCCCCATCCCACCCTTACGGCACATGCAAGTCAGCAAACCTGTAGAATTCTTTACCACTCCAGATGTAGAAAGGGAGGCAGTAACAATTGATTACATCAGTACCAAAGAAAAGGATGCAATACTGGCAATAGATGACGTAGACGCAAACTCAAGTCGTGCAAACCAACCCTTGCAAAACCACTGCATCTTCTTTTTCAGAGCTTCTTGGTAAGCTCCCAGACAAACTGAAGGAGAGAATAATACGCCCTATTCATAAAGGAGGTAGCAGAGCAGATGCTAAAAACTATAGGTCTATCTCTCTGACCTCACACATCAGCAAAGTCAAGGAACGAATAGTCCGAAGGAAACTAGTGGCGCTCCTTGAAGGGAATGACTTGCTGACTGACACCCAGCATGGTTTTCGACCAGGTAAAAGCTTCCTGACACAGCTCTTGCAACACTACGACTGGGTATTAAAACAGCTGCTCAACAACTCAAGTGTGGACGTGATACATCTCGACTTTGCAAAAGCCTTTGATAAAGTCGACCACGGTATGATATGTCACAAGCTGCGTAATCTCGGCATAGTCGGAAAACTTGGAGAATGACTACATGACTTTCTAAAAGATAGAAATTAGGTAGTTGTGTCCAACGGGGCTACCTCCGATGAAACGCAAATAATGAGTGGTGTTCCACAGGGCACTGTCTTGGAGCCACTGCTATATCTCAGACATGCCCTCAGCTGCTCAGATAGCCACCCTTGCCAGCTATGCAGATGATACAAAAGTCTCTCAGAAGATACAGAACCCTGAAGATGTTGCGCATCTGCAACAAGAGTTGGATGTAATGTACAGGTGGGCTGAGGAAAATAACATGCAATTTAATGCTGGAAAATTCCAAACCCTGCGCTAAGCTGACAGGATACACTGCCACAAGAGGTATTGCAATCCCTCAATCAAAATCAGCATCAGCGCGCGACCTGGGCATCGACATGAGTAATGATGCATCTTTCCAGGTGCATATAACTAAGTTGGCAACAAAATGCAGACGGTTGGCCGGATGGATCCTTATAACTTTCAGAACGAGAGAACAGGAAACCATGATGGTTCTCCGGAGGACATTTGTCCTCAGCCGTTTAGATTACTGCTCCCAACTATGGTCACCACACAGTGCAAAATTAACGACAGAACTTGTAACAACCCAGCGAAGCTACACAAAGAAAGTCGTCTCAATGTGACATGTCTGCTACGGCGGTACCCCCATGGCCGTAGCTCTCGAGCTGAAACAAGTGAAAAAAATATACATATATATATATATATATATATATATATATATATATTTAGGTTTAGGGAATATGGAACACAGGTTGTAAAGGTTTATATTTTTATTTTACCGACAAATTGTTTCGTTTTGACAATAATTACAGATTTACAATAACAGAAATCCAAAATTTGGTTAAAGACAAAAACTTTTCAAGGAAAAAATATAATTTATAAAGTGAGTTTACACTCACCTTAGAGGACATACATTATGATGAAGTGACTCAACTCTAACGATATTAATTACTTGTAGGGACACCGTATTTCGTTATGTGTTTGTAGCAGTCTATACCGTGATCCGAACTTAGAACCTGTTGGTGTCTAAAGTTGAAAAGTATTTTGTCACGATCAAAGATCTGACCAATGGTTTTATAGGAATTTTTGGAATCTGGTCAAGACATCTCTCGTATGTGATGACGCCAAGACAAATTCAACCAATGACGCTCAACAATTACGTGTCATATTCTTTGTCTGACATCAGCAAAAATTCAAACGAATCAAAAATTGTTGATTGAAAAATCAGTCGAGCATTAAGTTAAACACCGCTTGCAAAAGTAGTAGCGGACAACATGCAGGGAAACAGAGTCAGACAAACATAGACACAGGTTTGATCGGATCGGTAGTCAGTGAGCACCGAACTGATACCGGAAGACAAGATGCTATTGACAGGTAATGACAATAAGTTGGTAGATATAGGGTCGTGAGCATAGAAGCATGGCTGCAAACGAAATTCTTTCTCTAGCTGATACTACCACCAAAAGCCACCAGAACTGTCATGCAAATAATTTCGATTCTGTTTTGTCAACCTGACTCAACAAAACATGAACACTGCACTAGTTAACAACTCCAGTTTATCGACATCCATCACCACATAGAAAACTCCCTGCGGGTTCATCCATCGTTTTATCAGGCATTGGTTTTTGCCCTGTATGGCTTCTAACCCTCTACACCCACACACTCCCATCTCCAGACAAATCTGGTGGGGAAACCGATTAAGTCGCCGATGACCCGACTATGTAACAGGTTATGCCTGACTACATTTTTTCCAGGAACACTTGAGACTCTATTTTAATAATTAACAGACTTTTACTAATTGGGTTACAGAAATATTTAGTAGGAATCAGATAACCAAATCTATTTGAAATATTGGTTTCAAATTTTGGTACAAAGCCATCATTTTCGGGGGTGGAGGCTAGTAAATTATATCGACTCCAGTGTTCAACTGGTACTTATTTCATCGATCCCGGAACTCCGCTAAGCATTTTGCCCGACATGCTAACGATTCTGCCAGCTCGCCGCCTTTCAGTCTATTCTATATATTGGTTTCAGATTTTGGCACAAGGCCAGTAATTTTGAGCGCGGAGTTAAGTCAATTAGATCGAACCTAGAGTTCAACTGGTACTTGTTTTATTGACTCCGAAAGCATGAAAGGTAAAGACAACCCCGGTGGCATTTGAACTTAGAACGTAAAGACGAACGAAATGCCGCTAAACATTTTGTACGGCATGAAAATGATTCTGCCAGCTCGCCGTCTTATCTATTTGAAATATTGATCAGTAAATGTTACTGTTTATCGAGAAAGTACATATTCGCTGCTTCAAAGTATATTAATAAATTTATAGCATTCTGTATATCTTAACGTTGATATTCTGTAGAAAGCCATAAAACTGCAGTATTCGTCTTGAGAATGCATCTCGTATAGACGTGTAATTAGTCAGGCTACGTCAGTTACGACGACTAGGATTCCAGTTGATCTGATTAACGGAACAGCCTGCTCGTGAAATTAAAGCGCAAGTGGCTGAACATTCCACAGACACGCATACTCTTAACGTAATTCTCAGGGAAATTCAGCGCGGCACAGACTGTGACAAAGCTAGCCCTTTGAATTACAGGTACAACTTATTTTTGCTATTTGGGCGGACTGGAACAACGTGAAAATAAAGTGTGTTGCTCATGGACACAACGTACGGCTGGAAATGGAACTCACAACCTTACGATCGCGAGTCGAATACTCTAACTACTAAGCCACGTACCTTCACCGTATAGACGTATAGTGTTAAAAAGCACAGAAGAGTCTCAGAAGCAGACAAAATTCGTCCAGCAGCGGCAATAGAATTGCTTAATCCACATTTTTGTGTCTTTGCACTTTATCAATAGCAAGTATCCACTATCAATTGCACGCTTAGACAAATATAACCTCTACTGATTTATAGAAAAACAGTGATTAACAAGTTGCTGGAGTCGCAAATAGGCTGCATAAAAATTCGTTATTAGCAACGGAAGCAATATTGGTTCAGAATAGTAATCTGAATATCTTATTGAATGTGAATGTACAACGGAAATTCTTAAAACTGCAGCAGTCGTCTTAAGAAAGAGTCTCGTATAGACGTATGTAATAAATGTATATTAACAGACTAAGGCTAAATTTTAGCTATTAATATAAAGCACAGATTTTGAGTAATTTTCCATAACTGCCTTGTAAAATACCAGCTATTTATCCTTAGTTTATATTTTCAACCTTCGACATTTAAATTAGAACGACACTTTTGTTTGCAGATTCTATCTAAAAGAGACATATGTTATTCTTATACAATGGCAGACGTTAGCGACCTTTTAAAGATGTCAAATTCAACAAGTAATCAAGCAAACTGTTACATTGTTAAATCATTATATTATCAGGTTTACGACAGAGAGAGAGAGAGAAAGAGAGAGAGAGAGAGAGAGATGGGGAAAGAGACAGGCATGCACAGAGAGAAACCCTCAAACATACACACACACACACTGACAGACAGACAGACAGACAGACAGACAGATACTGAGTGAGAGAGCGAGCGAGAGAGAACTGGATGCATTGGCAAAACTGGAATGTTACAAATAAATGAACCTTCTAATGAAATACAAAAGTTAGAATCTGTATTACAGTCCTGAGATATGTAATTATCTCACGTGGTCAAGTCAACAGACTGGTTGTTGCAAAGCTTCGCTTGTTTTTATTACAGCCTAGCCTTTTAGTCTACTACTACTACTACTACTACTACTACTACTACTACTACTATTACTACTGCTACTGCTGCTGCTGCTGCTGCAATAGGCAAGTTCATGGCTAACATAGTGGAGTGAACCAAGAATTTGTTTTTATTAATTAAAATTAAACATATAATGAACAGAAAGAATAATTAAAATTACTGATCAATTTTAATCAAGAAGCGAATCTAGTACTAAATAACCTCAAGAAGACGAGGGCGGTGAATTAGTTGAGTCGTTAGAGCATCCAGTAGAATGTCTCGCACTATTTTTTCCGACGCTCTGTGTTCTGTGTTCAAACTAAGCCGTCACCAACTTTGCTTTCCATCCTTTCGGGATCATCACAAAAAAGAAAGATCCAGAAGTGTAAGAGTGTTGGACAGGATACCTTGCGGTATTTGTCCCAGCCACCCCTGCATTCTGAGTTCAAATCCCACCATGGTCTATCTGGATGGTAGATTGAATCCTTAATCCGGTTTAGCATCAACACCTGGCACCGTAGATGTCTTTAGTGGCGTTGACTGTTGCAAGCATTCGGGTCAGGTTACTGGTTTGATAACTTCCTCGTCCCATACTCGTAGGCCCTATAAAAAATCAAGGACACTGCTTTCCCTTTTCACTAAAATATAAAATCATCTTCATTATTATTATCACCTTTTATCCTTCCGGGGTCGACAAAATGAGTACCAGTTTAACACTGGGATCGATGTAATCGACTAAATCCCTCCCCCAAAATGGCAGGCCTTGTGTCTAATTTTGAAACCATCATTATTATTATTATCCAATATTGTGATGTTGTAGATTGAAGATATTGTGTGTACCGGGGTTTTTTACTGTCTGTCAAGTCACAACAAGGACCTCATACAGACAGTACTTTACGCAGTATAAGTGCAATTCCAAGTAAAGCCGAATTTTGCAATACATCAAGCTTGTAGGGTATTTCTAAAGTGTCCAGATGTTTCTTTAGGTTCGGTGGTATTGAACCCAATGCTCCGATGACAACAGGGACAACCTTTATGTTTGACTCTCGCATCTGCCACATCTTGGCGATCTCAAGTTTCAGGTCTCCATATTTTTCAACCGTTTCTTTTTCTTTCATGATAATATGTTGATCTCCTAACAATGCAACGTCGATTATTAGGCACTTTTGTTTGTCCATCCTAAAGGTTACTATATCTGGCCTTCGGTGCTCTAACACCTTGTATGTCTGGAATTCAAAGTCCCAGAGGATCTTGGCTTTCCCGTTTTCGTCCATTACCATTTCCGGCGTATACTGGTACCAAGTACCTGTTACCCCGTATTCATATTTCCGGCATAGTAGCCAGTGAAGGTTTTGGGCTACATTAGCATGTCTGCACTTGTACTATTTCTGCGCACGACTTTCACAAGCACTAAAAATGTGAGTCACGCTTTCGACCTTTTTCCCCCACACATTCTGCAGAGGTCCGTTGCATTGTGTGGTATATAACCCTTTTCACTGAGTTGGTATTCAATGCCTGGTCCTGGGCAGCGATGATTAGGCTTTCAGTCTTCTTTTTAAGCTCACTGTTGCTGAGGCATCTCTATGATGCTTCCTAGTCTTTTAAGTTGTTAGTTTCACGGTGGGAGTGACCATTGAATTACATGCGGAGTAGTATTTCTTCTCTCGCGTTGGCTATTCGTGAACGGAATTTATTAGCACTCTCAACTCCATTGTTGGTAATCCTTCTGCATATGCAGCATACTGTAGCAGGTCTTATTCGCTGTTTTACCAAATACTCTGTCATGTTTCCTCCTTCACTGTCGAAGCACTCCCGTGCGCTAATCAAGCCACATCCACCTTTACACCTCTTCATATACAGCCTGTGTACGTTCGCTTTAGGGTGGAGGACACCATACAATGTCATCGTCTTTCGGCTGGTGCGATCGAGTTGATCAATCTCCGCCTGTCTCCATTTCAGAATGTGTGTACTATAGCGGACTACAGCAACAGCCCATATGTTGATGGCAGTCACAAGGTTCCTTGCATTGAGTTTTGACTTCAAGAGAAAAAGCAGTGAGTTGGCAGATTCATTAGTATGATGACAAAACAAAATGCTTAGCGGCATTTCGTCTGTCTCTACAGTCTGAGTTCAAATACCGCTGAGGTTGACTTTGCCTTTCATCCTTTCTGTCTCCATAAAATAAGTACCAGTTGAGTACTGGGGTCAATGTAATTGACTAACCCCCTCCTCCGAACTTGCTGGCCTTGTGCCAAAATTTGAAACCATTATTCATTATCATTTAGCATCCGTTTTCCATGCTGGCATGGGTTAGATGGTTTGACTGGAGACTGGCAAGCCGGGGAGCTGCACCAGATTCCAGTCTGTTTTGACTTGGTTTCTATGGCTGGATGTCCTTCCTAATGCCAGCCACTCCAGAGAGTGTACCAGGTGCCTTAAACGTGTCACTGGCATGGGTGTTTTTAACGTGTCACCAGCATATATATATACTTATACATATATATCTTTGATCTTTTATTATTTGTTTAGTCATTAAACTACAGTCATGCTGGGGCACCACCTTGAATATTTAGCTAAACGAATCCACCCCAGCACTTTTTTCTTTTTTCTTAAAGCCTGGTAATTCTTTTATCAGTATCTTTTGCCAAACTGCTAGGTTACAAGAATGTAAACACACTAACACTGGTTGTCACATGGTGGCGGAGGGCAAACACAGACACACATAGATAAATATATATTTGTATATGACAGGCTTTTTTCAGTTTTTGTTTACCAAATCCACTCACAAGGCTTTGGTCAGCCTGAGACTATAGCAGAAGACATTTGTCCAAGGTGCCACACAGTGGAACTGAACCTGGAACCATGTAGTTGGGAAACAAGTTTCTTATCACACAGCCACACTGATAATAATCTCACAAACTACCACATTCGATCAGTCTGTTACAATACCTTAATACATTCTTCAGTGATATAATTGACCAAAAATGTCAATGCTTACAACAAAGCATTTTTACTCATCAAAAATCTCGGTGTAAACATATCTACAAAGCAATATTTACAGAATTCAACATCAATACAAGCGCCAACATAGATACTGTAATACAAACAGTCAACAAAATAATTATAGAAGTTTCTAAACATCCTATAAGATAACATAATGATACAAACTTAACACAGCTGAAATAACCAACTTAATAAAAACCAGTAACAATACGTGAACATCATACACGATAAAAACAAATTAAACAGATAGAATATTAGAACTGGAAATGGCTGGTTTAAATGCTAAAGGGTTAAACCAAAAATAAGGAGAATGAAAATCAAAATATTCCACCCACCCACACACCTATATACCCACACACCCATATACACAAAACAACTGAAAAATAAATCTAAATTAACTTGTAACATTTTTCTTTTTTTTCCATGAGGACATTGAAAATTTAAATGGGTAGCCATTCTTAAGATGAAACATTAATGTGTGCAGCCATCCTTAGAATTAAAAGTTAACGTGGGTAGCCAACCTTGAAATTTTGACACTGCTTTTGAATTCTTGCAATTTCTAAAGATATTTATCTAGAAAAATGCTAACAAGTTAATTTTACACTGGGATTCTTATGTAACATCTTAATTTCATTCAAATGAAATTACTTTGACATATAATTGGCAATTCAGCAATGAGTATTTAAATTTTAGCAGGCTATATTTAGTAACCAATTTTGAACCATTAGAATGAGATGAAAGGAATAGTTCATAGATACAGGTTTTTTTTTTCTAATCTAAAGGAAAATAAGAAATGGTAAAGAAAATTAACCTAAAGGTATGCTAAAAAGAAAATTAACATACAACTTAAAAAAGACACAAAATAATATATTTCACAATACCAGTTTAATTACACCAAAATGAGTTGTTTATCTGGATCTATTCAAATCAAATTGAGAAAGAATATAAGACATGTAACAATGATTAAAAATTATTAGAATATTAAGATATTTGAGTGCTTAGCATTTAGTAATATTGAGCAGCTAGGAATAAATATTTAATGAAGATTAAGTGAAAATTGAATGAAAACTAAATAATAAACTGCTGTTTGCCTTTCTTTTGCTTGACAAAATTGTTCTGTCACAGAAATGAAAACATTGCATAAAAATTTTGCTGAGTATTCCAGTGCAAGAATATGGCAACAAGAGAATATTATTCTATGTTAAGAAATATTTTGTATTTGCATCTATTATATCTTTACAGGTAAATCAAAAATGTCTGGATAACATTTAAAGAGAACATTTGGCATAGTTGTATGTATGTATGGGGAAAATGATAACATAATTATATGCAGGTGGATATCATCCAACTTGCTGCAAATTCCTCTGGCAACAAACCAATATTAATTTTATTAAAATTTTTTCTCATTTATTTTTAGTTGAAAATGAGCCATAGAATCCTTGAATTTTATACCAAAAGAGCAACAAAATATTTTCAGTTTATTGGTTGAAGCCAGTCACGTGACTACAATACACTATTCTCTGCTATGTCAGAAAATTAACATATATATATTTATGATGAAAAGTGCCTAGTTTTTAAAAACGTTTTTAGATACTTTTACAACCAAACTTGTTTCTGGCCAATACGATGGCAGTTAACAAGTACAATGGCTGAAGAAGAGTCATCTGTACCTGAACAATGATTTTATACACAATTATATCACAAGGAGAAGAAAAGCGAGTGTGTATTATGAGAAAGATGTCTGTATGTTTGTGATGAAATGGTATGGAAAGATAATGCCAATGAACAAACGATAATGAATGGGCAGCAATAATTTTAAAATATTACTCGAATGCCAAGTTTTTAAATGTTTCAGTCTTGTACAAATTGCACAAATTCTGTGAGTTAATGCTCATGAATTGCTGACTTTGTGACCATTGGTGAATCAACTGGTTTGGTAGAATATGATAATGTTGCACTTATCTGGTATGATGCTGTTCCACCTTGAGATGACTATGAATATCTTTGACCATTCCATTAGCTGCTGGGTGATTAGATGTCTAGCAGATTCATATAGTACAGAGCAATCATATCACTTCTTCAAATTGATATGATCCAAATTGTTGTTCCCTTTATGCAGTGATGAAGGCTGAGGTAGCAAACTTTGAAATCATTGACTGTATCTGTCAATAGAGATTAACGGATAAGAATATCTTTGGAGAAAATGGAAGAAGTTTAATGATGTTGACATGGTCGAGTGTTGGATCAGTTGATGCAAATGTTGCTAAAAGTGATTTCATCTTTCCATATTCTTTCACTTCCTGACAAATACTTCAATTCCTGCTCCAATCACAAATATCCCTGTTGACTCCAAATGAAGCGAGGTGATAACAACTTCTGTGAAGAGGTGAGATTAGGATAGGATAAACAGTGTAGGGCTAAAAGCATTTAGCAATAATGTTTCTATGGGACATATGAACATTCACATCTAATAAAGATATTACAATAAATAGATCCAGAGAATGAAGAGAGAAGTAGAAAAGCTGAAATTGTAAAGAAGATGATAAATGTTGCCTATTTAAGAGTTCTTCAAGAGCAGCAATTTGTTTAGGCTTATTGTAGGTAAATGCATTGATATGTAGATGGGAAAGAGCATGAGCCACTGTATTACTGGTATAGAATAGTATTTGTATATTAAGAAGGGAAGTCTAGGTGATGAATTTGTCAAGGAAAGAGATGATCATGTTTGAAATGAAGAGAATAAATGAGTCATTTAAGGTCTGTTTAGTAGAAATAGTTGATCTTTCAGAAAATGTCAGAAATATTTAACACTTAGGATATGGTATATTTAACACCTAGGATATAATCAGGTACTTTGATTAGTATTGGAAAGAAATGCTGCCACCATGATGGAGTGGATGTGAGAAGGATGAAAAAGATGGGAATCAGGCCAAGTGGAACGAAGAGGAAAGCAGACAATCAGGATGTTACCTGTTGTGCAAACATACCTGGAGGGTTTAAGAGCTAACAGAGAGAGAGAGAGAGAGAGAGAGGGGGAAGAGAGAGAGAGAGCAGTAAACTGACGGGAAACAAATAAAATAGAAGAGAAAAGAAGAGGGAGAGGGAGAGAATAGAAGGGGAGAAGGAGGAAGAAAAGAGGAAGGAGAAAAAGAAGAAGGAGAAGAAGAGGAAGAAAGAGTAGAAGAAGAAGAAAAAAAAAGATCTCTCTACAGAGTGTACTGGGGTCACTTTTTTGCCATCAGTACGATTGAGGTTGCTATGCAGCTCACAAGACAAACTCAAACATATATATATATATATATATATATATATAGTCCTGTTTCTAGAAGCGGCTGCATCGAGAGTCCTGTTGCTGGAAGTGGCCACATCGAGAGTCCTGTTGCAAGAAGCGGCTGCATCGAGAGTTATGTTTCTATGAAGTCGATGGGTCATGAGAGTGAAGCCTTTCTGGCAATACAAAGCGCCAAAGAGATGCAAACTACAATTCTCAATTATGGGATAGGTCTGAGATTATGCTTTCTTTTTCGTCTCTGCTGTGTTGTGTGGGAACTTGTGTGGTGTCCTTCAATGCAAGTTCCTACTCGCGAGTTCCCACTCTACTTCACTGTGTCCACAGAAGCGAATTCCCACTCTACCCCACAAGTTCCCAATCTGCCCCATTATATGTGTCCTCAGAAGCGAGTTCCCACTCTACCCCACAAGTTCCCAATCTACCCTGTTATATGTGTCCTCAGAAGCGAGTTCCCACTCTACCCCGCAAGTTCCCAATCTGCCCGATTATATGTGTCCTCAGATGTGAGTCCTGCCCTGCCCACCCCCAGCCTATTTGTTCCTGGTCCTGTCTCGTCTATGTCTCATTCGTACTGACTCAATATGTCCGTCTGTCTACCATTCACCTGTTGGGTGCCACATAAAAGCACTCGTGTTGGTGCCACATAAAAGCATCAGCGTCGAGAGTCCAGTGCCGGTGGCATGTTAAAAATACCCAGCACACACTGTAATATGGTTGGTAATAGGAAGGGCATCCAGCCGTAGAAACCAAGACAAATCAGACTGGAACATGGTGTAGCCACCCACCCCACCCCCAGTTCGCCAGCTCCAGTCAAACCGTCCAACCCATGCTAGCAGGGAAAAACGGACGTTAAAAGAAGATGATGATGATGATGATGGTGATGATGATGATGATAGGCATCATCATCATCATCCTTTAAGTAACCAAAAATAGGGATCAGTTTTAAGTTCCAGACTCCACTCCAGTATCCAGTATAGCATAATGATGTGTTGCATAATGTTATGCATGTTGGATGTTGCACATAACTGAATGTACGATGTTAGGTCATAATAAACTCTCTTAATGAAACATTGTAGAGAGACCCTAGAATCCATTCGTCTGCCTTTTTACTATTATACTTTACCATGTTGGAATTACTAAGACCAGTGGACTTCCCTTCATTGATGAACACTTCCTTAATGGAATGGATTTGTGTCATAGTGTCCAGCCATCAAGTGGGATTCACTTTGATAGGCAGCCATCTTTAAATATAGATTCAATTCAATCACTATATATATATATATATATATATATATCTAATATATGTATTTATATAATTGTATGTGTATATCATCATCATCATCATCGTCATTTAACGTCCGTTTTTCCATGCATATGTATATGTCATCATCATTAAGCTACATGGTATATATATATATATATATATATACTGTGGAGGAGGACAGGTGCATAAAGAAGTTCTGATTTCTAACTGTAGAAGGAACCTGTGGAAGAGGAACACGTGGGATGAAGTGGTGAAACATGATCTTCTGATGTTGAGTCTCACAAGGCGATGACTAGTAACCGAGACTGTTGGCAATCTGCTGTGCTTGAGAAGACTCAACAAGCTTAGTGGATTCATAATCATGGTCAGTGCTGGTGACACATTAAAAACTCCCGTGCCGGTGACACGTTAAAAGCACCCGGTACACTCTCTGGAGTGGTTGGTGTTAGGAAGGGCATCCGGCCGTAGAAACCAAGCCATGGACCTGAAGTCTGGTGCAGCTCTCCAGCTTGCCAGTCTCCAGTCAAATCATCTAACCCATGACAACATGGAAAACAGATGCTAAATGATGATGATGATGATAATGATATATATATATATATATATATATGTATATATATAAATATATACACACCCACACACACACATATGGGTGTGTGTGTTTCAGCTTAACATTTTTATCACACACTCTGACCATCTCAAGTACCTTATCTACCCATTTTTCTACCACAAAGGTGGTATAGTCATACATGTGACAGAAAAATGAGTAGATAAGGAATGTGAAGTTGTCAGAGTGTGTGACAGAATAGTTAAGCTGGGACTAATCTTAGATAAATCAATAGTGGGTGAGCTGGCGGATGATCAGAAGGACCAATTTTATGAGGTCTTCTTGCAGACTACTTTAAGGACAAATGACAGGGACTTGGTTATTGTATCTGATGACTTCAGTGGTGTCAGGAATGTGTCATCCCCATTGACTAGTTAGCTGCTACAAGGGAAAAGGAGATGCCTTATATAGAAACAATTACAGAGGTACCAAACTGCTGGACCAGGTTATGAAAGTTACAGAAAGAGTTATAGCCCAATTGGTTAAGAATAAAATTAAACCAGATGAGATGCAGTATGGTTTTATGCCAGGAATGAGTCTTACAGATGCCATCTTCCTAGGGAGACAGCTGCAGAAGAAGTATCTAGCCAAAAGTAAACCATTGTACTTGGCTTTCGTCGACCTGGAGAAAATCTTCAACAAAGTCCCTTGCTCTGTTATTTGGTGGTTTCTAAGGAAGTTAGAAGTAGATGAGTTGCCATGTATAGTGGTGCTGTGAGTAGGGTGAGAATCAGCCATGAATACAGTAATGAATTTAGTGTACATGTAGAAGTTCACCAAGGCTTGGTACTCAGCCCCCTCCTATCCATCATAGTCCTCCAGGTCATAACAGACGAATTTAAGACTGGCTGCCCTTGGGAACTAATATATGCTAATGACCTCACTCTTATAGCGGAATCTGTAACAGAATTGGAAAAGAAATTTCTAGTATGGAAGCAAAACTTGGAATCAAAGGACATTAAAGTTAACCTAGTGAAAATTAAAGTTGTAGTTAGCAAGGAAGTGGATAAAACTCTCTTTCTGTCAGGTAAATGGCCTGCTCAATATGTAGGAAAAGTGTTGGAAGGAATTCTATTCAATGCACCCAGTCCAAGCTATAGACACATAAGACACATGCAGTGGAATCAGAAGTAGATTAACACAGAAAGTAGTCTTTGTACATGGCAGATGTACAGAAACAAGAAACACTAAGGACATATGGGAATTAGATTTTTACTCAAATGCCCAGGAAGCCTGCTAAAGTTTGTAAATAGTTTCTGTTACCTAGGTGGCCAAATTAGCAGTGAAGGAGGATGTTCTAAAAGTATTGTTGCTGCTAAAATAAGAATTGTATGGAGAAAGTTCAGAGAGCTATTACCTCTTTTAGCAACTAAAGACCTTTCTCTCAGGGTGAAAGACATAGTGTATGATACTTGTGTGCAAACATCTTCACTCCATGATAGTAAGATGTGGGCCCTGAATGCAGATGATACGCGTAGACTGGAGAGGAATGAAGCTAATATGCTTTGATGAAAGTGCAACATCAGTGTACATGTACGACAAAATGCAAATGTGTTAAGAGAAAAGTTGGGCATAAGAGGAATCAGATGTAGTATGTAAGAGAGAAGACTATGATGGTTTGGTTATGGGATGCAAATGAATGAGGACATCTGTATAAAGAAGTTCCAAGAGAATTGCTTAAAGTGGATAGAACCTGTAGAAGAAAGAGATCCAGGAAGACAGATGAAGTAGTGAGGGCTAATCTCAAGATGTTGAGCCTCACGGAGGAGATGACAATGGACCAAGATGTCTGGTGAAACTGAGTTCTGGAAGTGCTGTGTATTATGTGCTCTCCACTCACACGTTACATTAATTCACCCTCACTCTCAAAACCAGTTGAGAGGTCTTTGTCTGTCAAGTTACTTGGTGACCTCGCTGAAGCCAGTGCCACATAAAAAAGCAAATAAAGCACTTTGTAAAGTTTGGCATTAGGAATGGCATCTAGCTGTAGAAACCATGCCAAAGCAGACAGTAGAGCTTGGCGCAGTCTTCTGACTTGCCAGTTCCTGTCAAACCATCAGCCCATGCCAGCATGGAAAACAGATGTTAAATGATGATGATGATGAGGAGGAGGAGGAGGAGGAGGGGGGAGGTTGGTGATGATTGTGTGTGTGTGTGTGTGTGTGTGTGTGTGTATACACACACTCATACACAAATGTGTGTGTGCATCTTCATAAAAAAATCTTTCAAAATATCTTGAAACATTTGTAGAGACGAATGCAGGAGATAAAGTTTGTGTGTTTCATTCCTGTTTAGACCAAATTAAGTCAATATAATACTAAATCTTGCTCAGATCAGAGTGAATATTTCCCCTGAAAAGTCATTTCAAAGTAAGTAAAGCTGATTATATGATCTGTTTATAAAAACAGGATTTCTTTCTTGTCTGTTTTTAATTTTTTTTTTTATAGATTCTTATCTTTAAATAAATTGTCTTGTCTTCAGTAAAACTTGTGGGGTCTCAAATGAAAAAAAAAAAAGAAAAGAAAAAAGAAAAATTGATATGTAAATGCAAACATACAGAAAACTGTTAGTGTGAAGCTGTACAGGTGACTGGCGTTATCTTTCAATGGTGACGTCAATCTAAATAGAAACTATATAGAGTATATCATCATCATCATCATCATCATCATCACCATCATCATCACCATCATCATCATCATCATCATCATCATCATCATCATCATCCTTTAACGCCCATCTTCCAGTCCTGTAATGGGTTGGATGGTTTGACCAGAGCTGGTAAGCTGGAGAGCTGCACCAGGTTCCAGTCTGATTTAGCTTGGATTCTATGGCTGGATGCCCTTCCTAACTCCAACCACTTTACAGTGTGTGCTGGGTGCTTTTAACGTATCACTAGCATGGGCGCTTTTACGTGGCACAGGCATGGGCACTTTAATGTGACACCGGCACAAGTGCTCTTTACGTGGCACCAGCACAGGACTTTTGAAGGCCAATCCTCTTCACCAGGGGATGTGGCCTTAACATTTCTACTGTGGAGGACAAGTATTCTTGAGTACAGCAAGGTACCAGATATCTTGGTCCTTTGTCATCTCATCTGAAAGGTTCTAAAACCGGTTTAACAGGGAACCAAAACCAGTGTGCTGATTTGGCTCTCTGTGAGTTTACTACTTGCTCACTCTAGGGTGTTTATCAACCATATCTTGATTGTTGTTTTCACTTCATGCCCTCAAGACGAGGACACCACTTTGACTAATGTAAAACAGTGTACATAATATAAATTCCTCATTTGCAGAAATATGGAATTATATTATCCAATCGGTATGGAGCTGACATAAGACATCAATAGAGGTTTATAAGCCTTACAAAATTTACTCCGTCACTACCTATGGGCATAGTGTAGTGGATAAAGGTGTTGGTTAATGCAGTGCAGTCACCTAGAGGTTCTGGGTTCAATCCTAGGCAAGGCACTAAGGTGAATCACAAGACATCTGAAGAAGACTGGAGCATACAACAGCCGAAACATAGTGAAAACAACAATGAAGATGAGGACACCAGTCTGACTAATGTAAACAGTGTACATAACATATCTACTATATAGAAAAGCAAGGAAAACCAAATGTTAATTGAGAGAAGATGGTGGGGATGAAGTGTCAGGATGTACCCCAACATTTACCCTCTTGTATCTTGAGGGTAGATCCTAACATCTCATCACCACTATCTTCTTTCTTTTTTCAGCGAGACACCTGTTCCTATCTCTCTGTCATACACTTGCCTTACACCTCCTCAATCCAGGGGGGTCTTGTCTTGCGAACTACTTGGCAACCTCACTAGTGCCGGTGACACGAATAAATATTCAGTACACTCTGAAGAGGGGTTGGCATTAGGAAGGGCATCCGGCTGTAGAAACCATGCCAAAACAGATATTGGAGCTAGACACAGTCCACCAAACTGTCGGATCCTGTCCAACTGTGCAATCCCATGCCAGCATGGAATACAGATGCTAGATGATGATGATGATGATAATGAAGGTAGTAATGATGATGACGATGATGATGATAATTAAGATAGTAATGATAATGATGATGATGATGATTATGATGATAATGAAGGTAGCAATGATGATGATGATGATGATGATGATGATGATAATTAAGATAGTAATTATAATGATGATAATGAAGGTAGCAATGATGATGATGATTACAAAATGCATTAGATGAATGAATTCATGATGGAAAACTTTTAATATAGTTTTTAATTTGTAAGAGGAAAATTAAAAAAAATGTATAATGAAATACAATAATCAGTAATTACAACTATAAGATCAAACCCCATCACCTTATCTACAACAACAACAATAACATCATTAACAACAACAAATATTACCTGAACAAAACTAAATCTATCAACAGGCTCGAATTCAATTTTGGGGCACCAGCTAGTAAATGTTACAAGATGTTTCCAAGAGTAGAGCACTATTTTCCTGGAGACTGCAACTGCTAGCCGTAAAGGATATTCACATTGTCGACTAATGGCATATAAGTGGCAACCTGCAAATATAAAAAGATGGCAAAGTTGAACTGATATCAAAACACACACACACACACACACACACACACACACACACACACACACACACACACACACACACACACACCAGTCTTGACGAGGGAAATTCAACAGGTGAACTTTTAGAGAAAGTAACTGAAGGTAGTAATGATGGCTGCTGCCTGGCCTAAGCTAAGCAGCACAATTTTCTTTTGTGATTATAGATACTATATTTTCCAACATTACAAGTCAAAATTTTGGGGACCAAAATTTACAGCCCCCAAAAAGGTAAGTCGACTTATATACCAAAATGACTTTGGAGGGCTGAAAATTCCATGTGAGATGCTTCAGGATTTGGAAAAATAGTGACAATATTTGAATGTTTACACTATTTATTATGTTGACTTGTATGCCAGAAAATACAGTTTTGTTTTTCTATCATAACTGCTAAGCATTTTTATTGAAGCACTAATGATTCTGCCAGCTCACCGCCTTATATTATAAGAAAAATAATAAAAGAAATTTAATAATGAACTTCCTAAAAAATAGTTCTTTAACTTCTTTTATGATTCAAGGCTACAGGCTCATGAAACTTGGAACTTATCCAAATTTTCAAAGCACTTAGGATGAGAGTATAAGTCTCCTCCTTGAATGAAATCACAGTCTGTCACAGATTTAACTGACCCCTCCCACCAAGTACTCATTTTCAGCTGAGTACACTGGAGCAACATGAAATGAGGTACTTTATTTAAGGACACGACACACTGCCTGCGCCAAGAATCAAACTCATAACTTAACAACCTAAGGTCATGCGCATTCACTCCAAATATTCAATGCATTAATTAATTAATTATATACAGCAATATTGAATGAATGAAATACCTGATATTTACCTTTTGTACCTTCAAGTCGATTGTCCTTGCAGTCAGATTTAGATTTTATGACAAACTCATTTTCCACACCTTCAAAGTCACTTAACCTAAATACATAAACTTTACCATCTTTTCCTAAAATATATAGAAAGTACAAACAAATGTATTACAAACAACATAAAAAAGACATACATTAAAAAAGAACATGGCAAGATATTTTATTGATTTCATATCCACAAATATATATATTTGTGTGTGTGTGTGTGAGCATGCGCACATGCGTGTCTGTGTGTGTATACACACACACAGACACACATATAGTAAAATGAGGCATGGGAGGATGATGAAAGAACGTAGAGAAAACAGGAAAAAACACACAAAGGAAATGTTCACCCCTCATCAGTTATTGATAAGAAATCATCACAATTTTGTGGGAACTCACGTCTGAGGACACATACAGCCAGGTAGAGTGGGAACTCGCATCTAAGGACGCCTACAGTGAGATTCCCGCACAACACAGCAGAGACGAAAAAGACAAGCTTAGTCTCAAACACAGACCTATCCCAAAATTGAGGATCGTACTTTGCATCTCTTTGGTGCCTTGTTTTGCCAGAAAGGCTTCGCTCTCACGACCCGTCCGCTTCATAGCAACATGGATGTATCGATGCAGCCACTTCTTAGCAACTGGACTCTCGATGCGGCCGCTTCTTAGCAACAGGCTTTCAATGTGGCCGCCTCATAGCAACAAGACTTTTTTGATGCTTCTTCCTCATAGCAACAAGACTTTCTCAATGCGGTTGCTACTTAGCAACCGGACTCTCGATTCTGCCGCTACTTAGCAACAAGACTTTCTCGATGCGGCTGCTACAGTGTGTGTCCCACCACTGCTTAACAACTGATGTTGGTTTGTTTATATCCCCATAGCTTAGCAGTTTACCTAAAGACCCCAATAGAATAAGTACCTGATTTAAAAAATAAGTCCTGGGGTCAATTTGTTCAAGAAGGTACCCCAGCATGGCTGAAATAAGTAAAAGAGGAGGAGGAGGAGGAGGAGGAGGAGTGTATGGAATCACCTTTTCGTTCTTGTGGAGACTATTCAGGAATAATATTTTGGCATTGTTTGTTCGAATGAAAGGGATGAGCTGTCAGAATCAGTAGAGCATCATATGGAATGCATTCAATGTATTCAAGCATCTGTTTGAAGAAACTTGTAGTGATGTGGTTAAGAAATTTGTTTTGTAGTCACATGGTTCCATAATCAATACTACAGCATGGTACCTTGGAGTAAGTACCATTGCTTCAAGCGACTTAACTGTTGGGATTGAAATTGGGCAGCTGAAACTTGTAGACTGTACCTATTTGTGACTGATAAGCACAATCCATCACCCAGCCTAACATGACAGCCTAGCCTTTGGGTTCCTTTAACAAAGTCCAGGCTTACAAAGATGGAGACCAAAACCTGAGGGTAACTTGTTATCTTCATGATGATGATGATGATGATGATGATGATGATGCACTGTTTCTTCCATCTACAGCAATCCAGTTGTTGTGATTTATCTCCCCTTTTCCTTCCAACATCTTGGAATCCCTATAATGGTTTTGCCGTGTTGCCTTTCCATAAAAGAAAAAGAAAATAACATGATATTGATGTATGAACTTAACAACCAAATTAGTAACACAATATATATTTCAATGTTCATATGAATGAAAGATAAGAAAAAAAAACAAAAGAATACCAAAAAGAATGGAATATCAAACTATTGCAGTTTTAATTTTTTATTTTTATATATATATTTATTTTGTGAGCAAAGTCACATCAAACATTTTCCAGTATTCAAATTTAAGAAATGTGGAGGACAGACATTATGGCATGAAATTTTCCATTACAAAAAAATGTTATTTCGAATTTGAAGAGGTCCCCAGATTAAATTAATCCAAATGATGATGAAACAACTTCTGGGGAAAAAAGTTTGGAAACACTTTTTTTTTTTTGTTTAAACTGGATGGGTTTTTTTTTTGTTCTTTTTTGTTGTTGTTGTTTTTAATCATTGATGGCCAAGGCAGAGCCAAATGGTATAAAAACAACTGAAAAGCAAATCTGGCAGCAAGAATGAAAAAAAACGTTTGTCACAGAAACATAAAATATTGTAGAAAATCAATGACTGCAAGAATACAAGCTTTTTTGGTTTAATTATGACAAATAGTTATGATCTTTTAAAAAATGTTTTACAGAACTCTTTTTCAAGTTACTTACTGACAATATCAAGGCCATTCCTGCAAAGAAAAAAAAAATAACACACACACACAGAAATATACAGATAACTAAACATTCACAGCAATATACATTTGGTTAATTGTCCAAATATTACAAATTTGTGTTAATAACACATATTTCAAAGGCCATCAATTATCAATAGGAACCGTTTGATAAGAGTTCAATTATCAATAGGAACCTTTTCTTAAGAGTTCAATCCCATGGCTTCCTCTTTATTTCTTTTCTGCCACTGAATATCCTTTTGTTGACTGAGTATTATTTTGTGGAATTTATTTTATATTTAATTTAAAATTCAGTTCATTGGAGAGAAACAGCTCCATCAGCAAGCTGTGTAAGATGAAGTTTCCACACACACACACACACACACACATTTATATATCACTTTAACCCTTTTGTTACCATATTTTTGTTGTAATACATTACCTTTGTTTCAATTAATTTTGAAAATAATGATGAATTTAGTAAAATAAATTTGTCATTATTAAGCTGGTGTTAGGAAGATAAATTAACATGAAATTTTGATGGAAGGTTTTAATTTATATCACTTTAAAACAGGAAGTTTATATCAAAGAACCAAGAAGAGTCTCGGGTGGTTTGGTATCAAAAGAGTTAAGCAATTTTCACATTCATGTAATGTCCCACATGAATTTGAAAAGATTACTGGTGTAGCAGTTTGGTTTCGCCATTAACTAGTAAGCGCTGTCTTTTCTATTGCTACTTTCAAACTTAGTTAACTTGGTTTTAGCTATTTCACATGATTTACAGCTGTTCTTATCCCAAAAAAAATCTTGTCTTCATTGATTCTTGACAAATCGTTTCTTTAAGTGTTCACCAAACGGCAAATGATGAATAAATAATTCTTTTTTATAAAATTTTAAAAAATAAACAAAACAAACAACAATAACAACAACAACATACACACATTTGTCTCTCGGGGATGTTTGTTAAGTAACATATATATACGTATATATATATATATATATATATGTAGATTTATGTCACATCTTCCCTTCTTTGTTTTGACAAATGTTCAACTTAGCAATGATACAATATATTTAGTATGGTGTAGATTCATCCAATACACACATTTGTATCGTCTCTACGAAGCAATCTAAAATATTTCCTTTGTGAAGTTTGAAAATTAGATTGTTTCCGGCATATTCCTGGAGTACAAAGTATGAGACACACAGATCAATCCCCAAAATCTCATAGCAAACTCAATGAATTTCATGTTTTAATAAAATGAAGGTATGAAAACTGAAACCTTGGAAAATTGGCAAAGAATTAGTCTTTTCTTATATTTCATAAAGATTTCAAAGGTTTCTTATTATTTAACATATTAGCTCTTCCTTCGTTTGATGCATCTGCCAGAGGATTCCGGCTTACAACCAACTCTAGATAACTGCCAGCCTCAGCAATAACTGGTACTACAAGACGACAATCAAAATCTCGAGTTTTCACATTATTCACCTGAAATTAAAAAAAAAAAGATAATAATAATAATCATCATAATAATGGTTTCAAATTTCGGCACAAGGCCAGCAAGTGGGGGGTGGGGTTAATTGATTCAATCGACCCCAGTACTCAACTGGTACTTATTTTATCGACCCTGAACAATGGATGAAAAGCAAAGTTGATCTTGATGGAATTTGAACTTGAAACATAAAGACGGACAAAATTCTGCTAAGCATTTCGTCTGGAGTGCTAATGATTCTGCCAGCTCGCCACCTTAATAATAATAATAATGTTTCAAATTTTGGCACAAGGTCAGCAATTTTAGGCAGAGCAGTTACTCAATTACATCGACCCCAGTACTCAACTGGTATTTATTTTATTAACCCTGAAGGGGAGGACATAGTCAACCTTGGTGGAATTTGAACTCAGAATGTAAAGAGTTGCAAGAAATGCTACCAGACATTTTGTCTGATGCACCAAATAATAATAATCCTTTCTATACTAGGCACGAAGGCCTGAAATTTTGGAGGGGTGGGAAGTAGTCGATTTAATCGACCCCAGTTCATAACTGGTACTCACTTTATCGACCCCGGAAGGATGAAAGGCAAAGTCGA
>JAOPUL010003388.1:30309799-30319962 GCA_027564515.1 Octopus rubescens | reverse complement strand
AACTGGGGTCGATAAAATCGACTACTCCCCTCCCCCAAAATTTCAGGCCTTCGTGCCTAGTATAGAAAGGATATTATTGATATTCTATGAAGCTTAGCTGAGACCCACAATAAAATACTACAGCCACATTTAGGATGGTGTTGCTGTTGCACACATAGATATCCTAGATTGCATCTACTCATCTGATTGGCATAGAGTCACTCTCAAGCATGTACTAGACAGCATCCTTAGGCATGCTCTAGAGAGCACCCAGAAGTATGCTCTAGAGAGCATTCATAGGCATGCCCTAGATAGCACTCAAAGACATGCTCTGGACAGCACTCACATGCATACTCTGGACATCACTTGCATGCATGTTCTAGACAGCACTCATTGGCATACTTTAGACACTCAGAGGCATGCTCTAGACAGCACTTAGAGACATCCTCTGGACAACACTCAGAGGCATACTCCAGACTACACTCACAAGCATGTCTGGCAGCACTTGCATGCATGCTCTAGACAGCACTTAGAGGACATGCTCTAGGCTATACTCATAGGTATACTCTAGCCAGCACTCAGAAGCATGTTCTACACTGTACAGTTGCGGACCTCTGGATTTTCTATAGTTACTACAATGGCTTCAACTCCTTGGAACTGGTTGGTTTTATGATCATCCTACTCCTTAATCCTGACTCACCCATCTCTCCTGATCTTATCACTTATTTCATGTCAAGATATTGCACTAAATGTTACAACCAATCCAACTCAGAACTGTAAAAATTAATTGCACAATTAATTCATATTCCAAGTTATTACTCTAATTGATTATTCAAGTTTATAATGACAATTATTTAGCAGTTTTAACTCAGTATGCATTGAACTTCATTGTTTGGTAAACTCTCATTGTGGTGAATTTATGAGGGATTAATGAAATTCACTGAATCACTCCTGACTGGGATCCAATATCTTCTTCCAAACTCTTGTCTTACATGGCAAGAGCTAATGTGAGAACCTCTATGTGGTTGTTTTGCTTACAAGAAATAGCAGCCAAATTTTCCACAGATTGCATTCCACTGTTATAAAGAAAGAAGCACATTGGGTAATATAGTCTAAGATACTCAAAAAGATGGCATGGTTATGGCTACAATGCTTTTGATCATAAGTTTGGTTGATCAGTGCTGATATAGGGCTATGAAACAACAACAATGGCCACAACAATAACAACTTCTAAGACAGTGAAGCCAATGAGGAAGCCACTATGTGGTCGGTTGTTCGACCTCCTAGAAATAACAGCCAAATCTATCGCATATAATCAGCTGTCCTGAAAAAAGGGATCGATTAGATTAGATAATGTAGTTCTAGATACGCAGACTCTGAAAAAAAAAATGGTGAGATGGTTATCACTGCTGCGTTTTTAATTATAGGTATGTTCAATCAGGGCTGAACAAAGACAAAACACCACCACCACCACAAGTAATAACAACTTCTCTTACACTGTTTGTCTCTCCTACCACTTCTTGTTCATATATGAAGCTCACGTGGTCCTGCATTCCTTATCAATTGCAGCCAGTTTTTTTTTTTTAATTTAGAGGATACAAAACTCTGCTGTCTCTCATTCATATCTCTCCTTTCAACTTTTCCCTGAAGGACCCTGTCTGAAACATTGGATTTTCCACTCACTACGGCAAATTCCCTGTACTCTTTTTATCGATTTTACTAAATAATGATAACTTCTAGATTAGTTCTAACACCTACAAGTGGATGGATGAGTTGCTTACTTTAGAGATTATTGACTTAGTCTATTTATATGCCGTTGCAATAGAGTAACCATATGTTAATTAGCGAATCCACACCACACGTGTTTGCATATAGGAGGACAGTTCTCCAACGTTTGCATGTTTTTCTGTTTTCTCTGTCTGTTGACAAGCTTCAGGTCCTCTTGAAATATTTGACGCCATTATGGATCAAGGTCTTCCCCATTTTCAAACTGTTATTGTCCCTCTTAATGTTGCCCTTTTCCCCACTAACCAATAATCTGGCTATATTAAGATGTGGACAGTCAATTGCAGCCTTTTTTCACTTCCAAAGTCTTGGAGTTTTCGCGACAATACTCTTCTAAAGCCTTCGTTTCGGATATAACCGTAGTATGAAATTCTCAGGGTTTTCCTTAAGCAATTTTGGTGAAAGACATTCCTACATTTTGGCGATTTTTTTTTACCCTTTTCTTCCGTGTTTTGCTTGGTTAGCGTTTAAAAGATTTGTTAGACTCATGAGACCATGGGTATGTGCCTAGAAAGGGTATGAGATGTTTTGGCACGGCTGTTATGGCACTCCCTATTTGGCATTGCTGATTCAACGTTGACTTATTTGACATAAGATGTTTTAATGTTTCTCTCTCCACTCTCTCTATTTATGAGTGTCAGCATATTTCTCTATATGTGTATGAAGAGAGGGAAAGTGTTTATATCAATCATTTTCAATTAATAAATTGTAATGTCTCTCTCTCTACCCCCACTCTCTATCTGTATGAGTATATTTTGGTGCACACGTGCATGTGTGTACGTGTTTGCCTCCAGTGCCAAAAAATACTGTCGACAAAACAGTTGAATGCCTAGGAAACCGTGCCAAATCTTCAGCGTTCAAACAGTTGCGCCAAATTGCCCCATTCTGGCATAGAAAACCTCGCTTTAATCTTGTTGGCAGAGCAGCGTCTGCTTTGGCTGTAAATACCTATATAGTTACAGTGACTGCAATTGAAGGCACTGTCTACTAATCTAGTTCTGTTGCTGCTTCTCTGTCGATTTTATATTTCTTTATCAGCAAGCTTCAGTTTTTGAAACTCTTCCAGTCTTCAGTAGAAGCGATCACTAAGCAATGTTCCCCCACCTTTCAGCATTCATGTAAGAGATTTTCATATCTCTTACGCAGACCTTCTTGAAAAATATAGTTATTCTTTCACTGATTCCGTCATAGGCCATGCGGGGAAACCCACTTTTGAGGGTATGGCTACTTATATCAACTCCTTGTACTTGACTTGTACATACAGGCATCGCCCGTGTCACAGCCACCTCGGGTTATGAGATTTTGCGCTTATGGACATTGTAAAGTATGACTACTAATTTCAGGATACACTCTGTAATTTTTCCACATTGTCAAAACATTAAAGCTTGCAACGTCTACAGTGAAAATACGTGGTAATAGAAATTTAAGTCAAGTGTTCAAGAAGCTACTTCGTTAACTGCTTGGAACTTAAGTTTTCAAAGGTTTAATGTGATGCTTAAAACGGAACGGCTCTTGAGTATATAGATCAAAGATCAAACTCAATGTAATGTGTTGATAAGCACGTTGGTAATTAAAAAGAGCCAAAAGTTTATATGACGTCTTGCAGCAAAGGTGAAGTTGAAACTTCTAATGAAAAATTTTTTTTTTTATGACTAGTAAAGGTTGCTTCGAAAAGTTTAAGAAGCGCTTGATTTGCACAGCATGAAAATGACTAATGAAGCTGCCAGTGCTGATTCAGAGGCTGTTATTAATTATCCTGAGCAACTGAAAAAAAAAATGCTAAATGGGGCTACACATCAGAGCAACAAAACAATGTTACGCTTTTCTGGAACTTTCATTTCTCGAGGATTTAAAGCTGCCAAATTCGCTTAACGCTTCCTCTGGAAGGAAATGCCGCTGGTTATGTGAAATTAAAGTCTCTACTCATATATCTATCTGAAAATCCAAGGGTTTCAAGGATTATGGGAAGTTTAATTTACCTCTGACTTGGCAGTCAAATAAGAAGTCATGAATGACTAAGAGCCTTCATGAATGGCTAAGAGCCTTCACGAATGTCTAAGAGCCTTTTTGAAGAGAGGTTTAGAAACGTTTTTGTCCTGCTGTAGAAAGATACAGTGTCAAACATAATATTTCCTACAAAACATTGCTCCTTTTTTGCTATTTCCAACAAAGCATTCCCCAATGAACTTAAATGAATTTTCTGATAATGTGAGAGTAGAATATATTCCCATGAATACAACCGTTTTGTTCCAGCCAACGAACCAAGGTGTGATAGCTAACCTCAAGGCATATTATCTGAGAAGAACTTTCAAACAGCTTATCACAGTGTTCGACAAAGAGGATAAACCTACAGTTATAGACTTTTGGAAGAAGCTCAGCATAATGGATGGTGTGAATTACATAGCCGGGTGAAACCCTCAACTTTGAATGGTGTTTGGAAAAATATACGGCCTGTATCCGTGATTTTACAAATTTTCCACAAGTAGAAAGTCTATATTAAATTCAGAAAGATATTGTGACACTTACAAATGATGTAGAATTTGAAGAAGAAGTCATAGATGATGATGTGGTTGAGTTGCTTGTGTCCCATAGAGAATGTTTATCTAGCGAGGAGCTGATGCTGTTAGAACAACAGCAAGCTGAGTATACAAATAAGAATACAGAAATACCACCAACCCAACTTAAACTGACTGCAAAGAATATTGCTAAAGGATTGGCACTTTTAGAGGAGGATCTGCAAGTTTTTAGCTGACAACAAAACATAATTGTGAAAGTAACATAAAGTACAAGAGATGTTTACAATGAGTTCAATTCCTATACTGAGCTGTACAAAGAGATGCTATGCTATAAAGATTAAATAATTTTGGATAAGTTCTTCGCCTCTCAACCAGATGTTGATGATTTCGTATCCAACCAACGACTATACTCAGAAACTGGTTAGCTTAGACTGTTTAGTCATGATGCTCAATTTTCCGAGTTGGATCCTATGTATTGTATTCCTTTTTCTGAGGATCCGGCCAAGGCGACGGCTTGTGTTTGTCGGCCAATTGTCTCATGGTCACAGCGGACGAGGAAGTATTTCATGGCGATAGTAACTGACTGGGACACTGGCTCGGAGGGTTGCCTGGGACGACCCAAGCAGATACCGACAAATATGGTGGATGCAGCAACGCGCTGCAACGGCACATTCCCCCACACCTGACCTGACTATAAGTTAATGTACCTCATCTTCCCAGTAACTCTCATTCCACCACCACCTTTACACATTTGTAGTAATACTGGTTTCAAATGTTGGCACAAGACCAGCAATTTCGGGGAAGCGGGTAGGTCGATTACATCGACCCCAGTGCTCAACTGATATTTATTTTATCGACCCAAGTGTTCAACTGGTACTTATTTTATTGACCCCGAAAGAATGAAAGGCAAAATCAACCTCGGTGGAATTTGAACTCAGAATGTAAAGACAGACGAAATGCCGCTAAGCATTTTGCCCCGTGTGCTAACAATTCTATCAGCTCACTGCTTTTTACAATTTGACAATATTACAGTTCATAATTCCGCCATGGTCGACTTTGCCTTTCATCCTTCCAGGGTCAATAAAATAAGTACCAGTTGAACACTGGGTGTCGATCTAATTGACTTACCCACTTCCCCGAAATTGCTGGCCTTGTTTTATTATTGTTTTTGTTTTTTTTCATCTCAATTTCTAATAATATGAAAATCAAAGGGAAAGTTAATTTTGCATTATGGACTCTCGCGTGACGACAATATTTTCAAAAACCGTCACCTCTGTAATGCGGATTCATGTTTTTTTCTCGAATTCGGAAAATTAACAAAAAGCTAAGTTGACCTAGGTAGGATTTAAATTCAGAATGTAAAGACGTCTGAATTATATATATCTATCACGTGGATTTTTCCTTCTCCAACGATTTCCCCCTTTCCCTCCTTCCTTCCACCGGATTTCTCCTTCTCTCTCCTCTTTCCGACGAAGGGCAATGCCCGAAACGTAAATATACTCTTTTTCTTTTTCTTTCTCCTTCCATCTGAGCGTTAAACAAAAAAACTCTATCTGTGCGTTCATGACTCGTTGTTTGTTGTTTTTTATCTACCACTTATTTTATATATATATATTTCACCTTATGAGAATTCTAAAGTGTATTTAATGAAAACATCGTCGCAGCTGATGTCATTTCTTCCATCATTTAACATACAACTTTCTTCTTCTCTCTCAACAATTTCACGAACTATTCAATCATTAAAATATTCAATGCATAAATGCTTGTGAAAATATCAATTAATTTAGCTTTCAAATCTCTTTACCTCATCCATATCTCTTTCGCCCGTTTCTACACGGAATCGACCCACGCTCTGATTGGATCCTTCAGCATCACATGACGTAAGCTGCAATTAGAAGAAAGAAAAAACAAGATATAGTAAACAAACAAACGAACTGATACACGATTCATTTCAAAATAATATTTCAAATTCAACGAGAAAACCATTTATTTTAAAATGTTCAAATACTATCCATAACAACAGTTAGTGTTGGTGTCAACGATAACAACGTCCACAACAATAATAGCAGCAACAACAACTACGACAACAACAACAACAACAGTCTCAACAACAACCATGATAATGTCAATATCAGCGGCAACAATAGTCTTTCAATGTTTCTGTTTTAATCTAGAGCCAGATAGACGGATTCAAATAACCAAAATAAGAACGCAGGCACCCCCTTGTTACAGAAACGTTGTGTTCCTGAAAATTTCGTCGTGACGAGGAATTCAGTAACATGATGCCCTTTCCCTTGGATGTCAAATAAGAATGCAGGCAATCTCGTATTACAGAAACGTGTTCCTGATAATTTCACAGTAATGTGGAATTCAGTAACGTGAAACCCTTTTCTCTTGAAGTCAATGGGAAATACGTCTCGCATTACGGAACCCTTTCTTAAGACAATATTTCCAGGAACGCAATGCTTCCGTAACACCAAAGATGCCTGTACGAAAAGAGAATATTAAAATTTTAAGTGTGACATTGCAGCTTTCAAGGTAGAAACCAATGTTCACTTCGAATATGACAATACCAAGAACCATTTAACTAGTTTGATATCAACAGAACCGGATTAAGCTAGTGCAGGGACTGAAGCATGTGTTATAAAGGGACCCTATTTTTAAAAAAATGTATCCTAAATTAACTCATTAACAGCCATAATTCAACTACGAATACTATAAATTTTTACATTTTCTATATCTGTAGCAATATCACTCCATATTATTGAAAGTTCCAGATGTTCCCGCGTAAATGGAGGTTATAAAAGTGAAAGCGCTGACAAACACATAACAGAGGCGTACGTGGATGACACTGACAACAAGTCCGCAAGAAGATTGGTTTCTTGGCTGTTTCTCGACCCCGGGTTAAAGGAATCGTTGACTATGAAGAATAAAGTATTTTCCAGCTTCTCACACGAAACCATTCTTATCTATTATAATAGTTCAATTACTAATTATTAATTGAACTATGTACTCCATCTATTACCAGCAAGCATCTGTATACTTATATAAATGTTGTGATGTACACATGTATAAATAAATGTTTATCAAACACCGTTCGGAGTTGGTTTTAATGTTGGTTTTAATGTGTGGTTTTAATCCAGCATTAGCGCTGGATTAACCTTTAAGCAAAATAAGCACGTGCTTAGGGCATCACGGGAAGGGAGAGCAACACAGAAATGGTAAATGATTGACGTCACAAAATAAATCACTTTAAACTTGCTAAAATAATATTCAGGCTGATCAAATGACTTTGCAGTTAAAAAAAAGTAGGAGAAAACTTTTTCAAATCTAAATAAAGTGGAAGTATACAAAAATAAGCGTTATTTTCCATCTTATTGTTAGTTTTGTTTCATTTTGAAAATTAAAATTTATTTTATGGTTTATTATTGTTTATATTTTGAATTACACATATATATATATATGGGGGCACCTAAATCTTTTAAGTGCTTTGGGTCTCTATCAGTCTTAATCGGCCCTGAACAGCACACGGCTTAAATTTCATACCAATTAATCAAGACCCATTCTAGCCAGTCCGACAGGGTCTTTGATTATATTTCCCCCGTTATATTGCTTATTATATATTTATTCTTGGAATATACTGCAAATATGAAGTATATAACAAAAGAAGCACTCAAGTCTTTATAATATTTTTATTAAATTTAAAATCTCTGTTATATCTCTGTTATATTGCCCTCTGGGACATTGGCCGCTAATGGGTTACAAATACCTCCAACTGCATATGTGAATAGTCAATGTAAGTAAATCAGCGAGCATAGGAGTGGGTAGAGTGTAATGGAAATGAATACAAAAATTCCACAGTTATTTTACCTAAAACTTGATACCTAATTTGCTTAGCTGACATAATTACGGGGACGTAAACAAACCATCACCGGTTGTCAAATGGTGGGGATGGTGGTGAACACACACACACACGCTCATATATATACCATAGGCTTCCACACAATTTCCCCTCTACCAAATTCATTTACGTAGCATTGGTCAGCCCGGGGTTATAATAGAAGACACTTACCCAAGGTATGTGGGACTGAACCCGAAACTATGTTTTTGCAAAGTGAACTTTTTAATAACATAGCTATATCTACACGTAAATATGAAATTTATTGGTTTCTTATGTCAACAACAACACTAATATTTGACTGGTACTTTATTTTATCGAACATCAGAAGGAGTAACTAGGGTAAAGGGGTAAAGACCCCCTTCGGTTATGAATGACCATGGGATTGCACCTAGAAAGTTTCCCTCCGAGGCACAAGCCTGGTTGTTTGTGGAAAACCAGCAGTCGTCCATGAATACCAGTCTCCCCTCTCCACGCCACCAATGTTGTCCAAAGGAAAGGCAAAGGTTGATACAGTATGGCACCAGTGACGTAGCAACTCATTTCTACAAATGAGTGGACTGGAACAACGTGAAATAAAGTGTCTTTCTCAAGAACACAACACACAGGCCAGTCCGGGAATCGAACTCACAACCTCACGATTGTAAGCCTGACACTCTAACCACTGAGCCATGCGCCTTCGGAGTAACTAAATACCGCTTAATGTTTTGTTCAGCGTTCTTAACGATTCAGCTAATACACCTTCATAACTGTTCGTATATCATATTCGTTCAACCGATCTTATTTATGAGAGAAATAATAACGAAACCCAGTTATTAATGAGAGTTTAATGCGGCGAAATAGAGAAACAGAATAACAAATTCTCTCTCTATATAAATAGAATGTTGAAATTAAGAAGATCGTGTGTAGCGTTACATTAAATAATATGTAGTAAAAATTGTAGTATACAACCGGAACATACACATAAAACGTTGCTAATGGACAATGCACAAAAAAATAAATAGAACAGATGCTAATCCTCATCAGATATCGACGCAATTTCCCACCTTTAACGATAATATCGCTCCTCCTAGGCGGTGCCAACGAATGAGATTTGCTGGGAGCATCTGACAACCCCCCGCCAAAAAAACCCCAAAAAACCCCGAACTCATTTACTGTTGTCATTCCATATAGTTATTGTAAATTTGTTCAATTTTTAACGTGTATTAGATGTTGGAAATATTCCGGATACTTCACAAACTTTGAACACTCTGTTAAAGGCAAGTAACATTACTATTGTAAAAAATCTGGCACTCCGTCGGATTACGACGACGAGTTTTCCAGTTGATCCGATGAAAGGAACAACCTGCTCGTGAAATTAACGTGCAAGTGGCTGAGCACTCCACAGACACGCATGCTGTTAACGTACTTCTCAGGAAGATTCAGTGTGACACAGAATGTAACAAGGCTGGCCCTTTGAATTACAAGTACAACTCATTTTTGCCAGCTGAGTGGACTGGAGCAACGTGAAATAAAGTGACTTGCTCAAGGACACAGTGCTCCACTGGAAATCAAACTCACAACCTTACAATCGTGAGCCGAATACCCTAACCACTAAGCCATGCACCTTCACTACTATTGTAATAGAGCAAGCACAGAATCATGGAATCGGAATTGATAGCTTAAGGTGTATTGAGATTTTGGAAGTATTAAAACTTTTTTTAATACTTGTTTCAGCTTTGCTGGGATGTGCTTTTGAAGAGTTATTCGAACAAATCGATCCCAGTATTTATTTTTAAAAATCTGGTACTCATTCTATCGGTGTCCTTTGCCGAACCACTAGGTTACGGAGATGTAAACAAACCAGCATCGATTGTCGAGCGATGGGGATGGGGGACAAACACACACAGACACACACACTCTCTCTCTCGCACACAGACACACACACACACACACACACACACACACACACACACACACACACACACACACACACACACACACAC